>JAMKCH010059788.1:0-66284 GCA_023653785.1 Ophioderma brevispina | reverse complement strand
ACAAAATATTCTTTTTTTTAACAGGCGTCCACAATCCAGCTCTCACAAGCCGCAGGACATTCATGGTAAGGCTATATTGTTTATTGTTTAAGACACTTTTAGAAATATTGATTCAGTCGTAGGTCCGCGATGAGTTTTCTTTTTTAAGGTTGATCATAGTAGCTCAACTTAAAAACAAAAACACTCTGCATGTGATAGCTTCAATCTGACGTGACTTCCATACAGCACCTTATGTTATGTTGGGGAACCAATATTAGTTATGGTTACCCCACTTGTATAATTGTCATTTTTTTTAAAATTTGTTTAAAATTATGAAATTTGAACTTTTAATCCAAAGATGGCATATTAAGGAAAATGTGGTGCAGTGGATCATGGCTCGTCCATAACTAGGTTGTGGGTTCGAGCCCCGCTGTCGCCATGTGTTGTGCACTTTGGCAAGGCCTTTACCCTGCTTGCATCTCTTCACCATGAGTAGTATGGGTACCGGCATCTGCTGGGAATGCAAAACAGGACTCGCTTGTGGCGGGAGGAGTGGACAGAACTCCCCACATCAAAATTATATGAGTGAGTCTGGCCAAACGCCAAGGAAAGAAAGATGGGCACTCCACCTGTGGGCGCAGAATTGCATTTTGCAATTAAATTTTTAATGACTTATTTTCCACACGTTACCCATGGAAACAATGATGTAAGCCAATTTAAATGTGGTAATTGCCCAATTTAAGTATAAATGGTTTGCATTCTGAGTGATGCATTGGACCCAAGACCCATCTGAAAGTTTTATGCCAATATTTTCACTCCATTTTATTGATAGTTAAATATGCGCCCTTTATAGCCCCATAGGTCAACCAAATTGATGCACTTCTGCTTTTAAATCTAAACTCAACATCTCTTAGCCCAAATATTTTATAGGGTACATGAAGAATATACGCTTTCTTCAACACACCAACACACATTTTCTCCTTCCAGGTCAAATTGAGTCCTGGGGCCTGGGGACAAGGTTATTAGGGAGCAGGCCATGTGCCCATTAAATAAATTTACAAGTATAGGCTGGTAGAATAAATCTAGATCTAACAGCCCGTTCCTTTCTTCCTCCCCACAGTACCTCACTCCTACAAGGATGTCGGCAAGTCCTTCATCTACAGGTATGAGGCTTTTCTGAACACAACACTCCCCCAATCAGGGTTGGAGTTTGTAGACAGAAGATCAAGTGTGATGTCGAGTTGTGAACTCCTTACCTCAGAGATCATTCACATGAACGTAGTTTGATAGGAAAAAATAAATAACCTGGTGTGGTCCAAAGAGAAAAACCTAAATGGTCTTAAATACTGATCTTAATTTTGAGTTAAGCATCTTCAGAAATACTCCGAATGGCTAGTACGTATATAAGAGTGCAGAGTCCAGTCATCAAGAGGACCCATAGAAGAGTTTTAAAATGTTTGCTGTCCAGCAAGCAGGTTCATTCATCTCAGAACTATATTTTAAGTATGTTTATTATTGTACCAAGGGGGATAAGCATACAAAATTCCTTGGCTGGCTGTACATGTGCACTTTAAGTAGAGCGTATTAATAGAACCAACTAGTATAATGTTTGAGGGTTTACTGCAAGAAGGCCCCCTTCATAGTGCCATTTGGGTCATTTTTGTTGTTATTACGTGGTATCTCCACTTTTGGAGGGTCATGATCTTAAAGGCCGACTCAGAGATTTCCTAGGAGGGCGCCCTCAGTTTTTTAAAAAATCGTGTTTTTGTTTTGCATGTACATAATGCTTGTCCATATACTAATCACTGTGTGCAATTGCTAAGCTTAAATCGCATTCCTTCATATAGAAAATCACAACTTTGTTATAAAATTCGCGGATCCGGAATTTTTGTTACACCCATAGCCTATGGGACGTAATACTACACATAAATGATTCTTCAGAAAACGAAAACTCCGATTCATCTCAAATTTCGGAATTGTGCATTTTCAGGTTACTATCTTTAGTTCTAGTTGACTATTTTTTCATTATTACACAAAAAAAATTAATATTTCGAAATCTCTGAAGTCAGACTTTAATGCATGTACATTAAAGTTTTTACATGTGTTTGCCATTATAGATTTAATATATACCTTGGACGTTACTCTTTCTAAATATGCGTAACAAAGTTGGTCATGTGACCTGTTGCCACATTGCAACAGCGGTCCCCCCCATATTGAATTTGGTAAAATTTGAAGGTGAGACGGTTGGGACATGATTACTCACAAACTAAATGCTCTATGGAATGAACTAAAAACTAAATTGCTGTTTTAAGACAGCTTGTTCTGGTACTAAAATTATAAAAATTGCCTGACATTTGGGGGGTCACCTGAAAGTCACAAGGTCAATCAAATCAATAATTTAATGTTTTATGTTACATGGCACGGTAGGTTTCCTAAGGTTTCAAGTTATTTTAATTCAGTACAGTTTCAAGCCCTACCCTCAGTCAAGTTTCAGTCCAAATTTGGGCCTACCAGTAATACTTTTTGAGATCATTCCCAAGGCGGGATACACACATAAAACGTTGTTTTTAGGAATCTCATTTAAATTTCATCCGTAAAAAGGCTAATTAATTACAATAATTTAATAAGCCAATAAGTTACTTAAGTCAATTATCATAAATGTAGAGTACACTTTGGTTAAAAGTATTTCCGCTCTTAAATGCATAAATAAAAGAATTATTAAAAATATTTTTAATGTTTTCTTATTTTATTAATTATTAATATCAACACAAAACATACAATACAAAAGAATTAAAATAAAGGAAATACATAAAATATTCAATGACTTTGCCGCTGACTTTGACGACAAAAATAATCACAACTTTGTGAAGAAGTCCGATTTTACCAATTTGAAGCAAAAGAAAGGCAATTTTTTATTTTTTTTCTAAATATTAAAATAAAATACAAATTTTGCCTTGAAAAAGACCTGTACTGGGGGCCCTAAACAAAAACAAAACAAGGACCCACCTTAAGTGTTAATCTGCCAAATCTAACATCTGCAGCTATTGCACATTGGGCTTCTTGCTTTTAAAACCCTTGAATGTGTTTGATGATCACAGAATGTTTTTACTTCGGACTAAATGCCTTAAGAGCATTTTCTGTACAATCCACCGAAATGGGAAAAATTGCAGACCTTAAAAAATGGATTTTCTTCAAAGTTTGGATGAATAGTCTAGGTCCGGTACTTAAAATTTTGACAACTTATTTCACCTCTCACCCTTGGTTGCCATGGTAACACCAAATACAGATTTTTCACATTATTGCACATTTTACAGGTTTCCCCAAACCTTAACAAAACAAACTTGATGTAATGCCACGTAATTACTAAGAAAACTACAATAATTCACTGGAATAAATAACAAATGATCCCGGGTTTTTGCTTTTCAAACAATGCAGAGACATTGCAGATGTTTCATTTGGAAGATACCTTATGTTAAAAGGGGTGTTTTAGTAAAAAATTATTATTGTTGTAAAAAAATCATATTAAATTGAATAACTCAAGGTAACGTTTCCCAGGCAGTACTTTTTAGGGTAGACAGAGAAGGTGATGCTACTTGTGTAGAAATTAAAAACAGTTTGAGGGCTTTGTATTATATTGAAGTAGTGGTAGCCAGAAAGATTGTATTTTTCATTAAAATGAAACCTAAGGCAGTGACAACATAATGCATTATTCCAAATTTAAGGCTCACAATATTGATTTTTTAACCTTATTTTTTGTTCTTTGTACTTTGTAGCAGATGACAGGGTCAACAGTGATACCCGCTATTTTACCCCCACTCCATCACAGCCTAGCCTGCCCCCCTAACTACCTACAGTGCAAGTTGATGTGCAACCAAAGCATAGGTGAATTATAACCCCAGCAATATTTCATGATGGGATGGTCCTCTACCACAGCAACCCTCACCTGTCCCCCACACCACCCGTCAGATTCTCCATATCAACAAACAATAGTGAACAATGGATGTACATCCAATAGAACTAACCAGGACGACAACACATACCAACCCCACCATCCCCCTTACGCCCCTTACACCTTATCCCCCCCAAAATAATACCTACCTTAGGGAAATTGGACAAGTGTTCAATGACACATGGCTGTGATGCTTAGGTTTTGACATGCTCTGGAGTACACCGGCCTCTTTGCCTCTATAATAAATAATGTCAATGACCACCAAGTTTTTTTTTCCCCCACAAACCCCCCCATCCACCAACCCCAACCATCCATCTCAAACCCCACCCCCTAACCCCTAACCCCCACCCCCAAAGTTCCCCAAAAACATACCTATAAAACTTAGACAAGTTTTCAATGAACATGTGAATTGTGATGCTTAGGTTTTGACATGGTTAGAAGACATCAACATCTTTTGACTATATATGTATATCAATGAGAAATGATGTGGTAAAGACCAACCAGATCTCACAAACCCACCACTCAAACCCACCCCTCCTTATCCCCAACTCCACCCCCCCCCATTTTTTTTTTAATTTGACAAGTGTTCAATAACATTGAACATCAACATCTTTTGACTACTCTAGAATGATAAATGATGTGGGTAGACAAACAAGTTCTCACAAACCCACCCACTCAAACCCCACCATCCTTATCCCCAACTCCACCCCCATTTTTTTTTTATTTGACAAGTGTTTCAATCCAATGGATTGTGATGCCTAGGTTTGGACATTGCTCAGGAGAACACTGACCCCTTATGACTCCTGCATCACCCCCACCCATTCAAACCCCACCCCCCCAACCTTATTTGAAAAGCTTTTTTCAATTTTAAAAAACAGATTAACTTTGAGAACCCTTGGTTTTTTATTTAAAAAAATACTTGGTCTTTGGACCGCATATGTCGTCCTGCCGTAAAATGATTGCCTCACAGGACCTTTGACCTTGGGCAATGTGACCTTTGACCGCATCAACAAATGAGGGATCCATGTTGCCCCTATTACTCAAGTTTGGTTCCCATTCAACTTCAACTTTTTCATTGATGTTATTTTAATTTACATTACCAACTTGACCTCACATGACCTTTTACCTCACAAGAAAATGAGGGATCCAGTGCATCTATGACTAGTTTTGGTTTAAATCCATCGAGTATGCTGATATTGCTTATATTTGCTTGCTTATATGGTGTGTTTTTTAATGTGGGCACCCAAAATGGTGGATATAGTTACATCTTGGGTTTCATGTTCCATTTTCTCATCATATCCTTTACAAAATCCAACAAATGTATGAATTTGGGGCTTTTTCCCAATTTTTTTACAATTAGTCTTCAAAATTATTGGGTAATACAATCCAAAAACTTAACCAACGAGTAGTAATAACTCATTAAACTTAATTAGCCGAGGGTGGAGTGGATGCGGTTGAGTCGGTTGAGGCATACGTACATTTTCAATGGAAACCACTTCAGATGGAACATAAATTTTGCAATTATTTTACAAAAAATGGTAAAATCCATATTTCTTGTATTTAACTATTTGGCTAATTCAACAATACTTAATCAATAATTGATTAAAATTGGAACATGGGTCCATGCCTTTCCTCCCTTTACATTTCACACATTACGCTCTTTAAATTGATGATATGGTGTACATTTAAATAAAAAGGAGCTGACTTTGAAATGTTCAGGAAGCTTATGTACAATACATCTTGAATCCTGTACCTAACAAACTTAATATATACACAAGGGTGCAGGTTTGATATAATAGCGCCCGCACCTTGATTTTTGGTAAAAAACGTAATTTCACGAAAACGGAAGGTGGACATTTTTCATAACCTGTAAAATTTATTCTATGACCTCAGAAAACATATACCTCATAGCCAATCAACACTGTAGGTGAATAATAAAATATTGATCTATAAAAAATTGTCTTTTATGTACCCAACAGAACAAATTTTGGAACACCCTTAAACAAATTTGGCCCTAGATAATTTAAGCATATTATATATTGCCTGAACGGTCTTTCTTTCCACATCGCAAACATACCTTCATTTTTTATTCATATCCTGCATTGAGATATGAAAGAAAAACAAAATAAAGTTAAAACTGCTTTTTCTGTTGTTTCACCCTATATATTTTATGGGACACCCTGTATATTAATCCCAATTGTGCGTAGTTGAATGCCCCACACTAGAAGCTTTCAGAAAATATAAACTTCTATTACTTCTGATTAACATTTAGATGCAGTGTTATTTTTCTAGAAAGGTGATTTTTGGCAATTGGTAGATGTAACACAAATGGGTCCCACCTTAAAAAAACATGACCATATGCAAGTGTTAACCCTTTTTCACATCAACAGACATCGACATCACAACAACAACAGACATCAACAAAACGTGGACAAGTTGATCCCCAGGTGGCTTCCTGCCTTAAGGCAGGCGAGGCGACAAAAGAAACCAGGTTTTTTCTGACATCTTGCTTACTCGATTACTTTCCATGTGCAACAGAGTGAAATTCCATACCTTTCAAAAGGTATTTTTTGGTTAATTTACTCTTGATAATTTACAATACTGATAAAATATATTATTACATTATCAAGAGTAAAATTAAAAAAATATAGTTTGAAAGGTGATAAAATGATATTTTTTGTCAAAAAACTATTATTCATAAAAATGTTAAAAAAAAATATTTTTGGGGGGTGGTTTAGTCCACTTTAAAAGTTGAAAGTTCCTCGTTTTCAATTTAGAGGGCCAACTAACGCCTGTTTTTTCTTCTAAACCCATGTTTATTGATTTGAAAATAACTTTTTTGATAAACTTATTTTCTTGGCCTTTAATCGTATGAAACGCAACATTTTTCTCTTCTATTGTACTGGTAGTTCATAACCTGCCTATTGCACATTTTTGGCACCATAAGATAAAAATCTTTTTTGCCATACCCATTTTCCGGTTGGTAAACCTGTAAAAATATCCCATTTACCATTTCAAGCTATTTTATATAAAACTAAGTTTAACACTGTTTTGAATCAAAAACAGGGTTATTAAAACCTTGCCTCTCGAGCAAAGCCTGGTTTTTTCGTTTAAAAAAAAAACGGTTTTTGAAGTTTATCAGCGAAAAACCGCTGTTTTTCAGGTTCTTGATAAACTTAGTTTAATCGGTTCAAAAACCTGTTTTTTAATGAATTGAACTGCAAGTTTTTGCAAAACTTGGTTTCTTGACCGAGAAACCTGATATTTTGGCACCAAACGGCATACACGTGTGGTGCTTTGAAAAGCGCAGGACCTGTGAATCATTAGACCATTACCGCATGGGTAATTTACAATCTAAAAGTCTGAAGGCTTGTGCGCTTGAGCCATACTTAGAGTTGCTCATTGATAGAGTATTCCCATTTCCATGGGTCCCCAATCCAAGAGAACGCAATATATGTCAGCTGGTAACATCTAATAAGCTGAACAAATCAGTTTACCAAACTGAAAGATATGTATAAATACGTTGGAGTTAAAACTCAAAGCCGCAAGTGTCCGTTTGTGAAAAACTAGAAATTTTCGTGAAAGATTGCTTGTGTAAGGGAGCTACCGATCTCTCTAAACCAAAATTTTGCAGGTTTCACAATCTCCCTAATACTATTAAAGCAAACTTCATCTTCTTCGTCAGAACGTTTAAAGAATAAAGGGTGACAAAAAACCACATAGTTATGTAGTGTTAAAATATCAAGAGACTATTGTGTTTTTACCAAACCTAGTGTTCGCATGTGTATCTTGGCAACACTTTTAACACATAAAAGCAGGTGGTAAAACCTTCATATAACTTGAGTAAGATAGATGTTATCATGTGTTTCCATTGCCTCTTTGGCCTCTGTATACATCCTATCTTAAAAAAAATAAGGTGGAAAATGTACCATTTTAAGTACGTACGATATGTGAATTTCTGCAAAATGTCAGTTTTCTTGGCAACACGGCCCTTTATGCTGCATATCCCCAAGTTGGTTTTTAATTTGTGAACATAGACACCATCATATGTACCCACCACAAAAAGCCATATTATCCACCAAGCGTTACCTTGGGATTTATGACTTATCCAAAGGTCAATTTTTTTTCAGGTAATCCAAAATTCTGCAAAACCCCCCTATTTTGGATAATGGTATCTTCCAACACAGCCACTGCAAAATTGGTTTAAATAATTTGAAGTTAAGATAGTTTTAGCTGTAATGGCAACTGTTATGTTTGTTAATATAGTTTTCATGCGGTGGCGTGGCATTCAATTCAGGCATTTTCAGGTCTTCAAAAGGGTGAAATTTGGACATTAGAGAACATTAAGTGTTTTTGTCGTAACCATGGCAACAAGGGTCGAGGAGTTAAATAATTGTCATATTTAGTTACTTTGAACCAAAGGCCCTTCCATGTTGAAATATGAGGAAATTATTTTTTGGAGGTCTGCCACCCTTGGGTCGATTTTACAGAAAATGGTCTCTTAATTCTTCCTTAATACTTAAAGAATATTTGACTTAACTGGTAATCTGTGTTACATAATGAGCTTTAAAGAAAGAATCTTGTTTGGTGATAATAACTCCTCTTTAAGAAGATACCTTTGTTGGGTAGATTTAGGTACAAAGCAACAGTAGCATTATTTTAATTAGAAAATAAACTAAGTGAGGTATTTATTTTGTTTCTCTTTGGTAAACTATAATAACAAATAAGTTTATTTAAGCAATTTCTTTTATTATTACATTGTCCCGCTAACCACATCTTTGCTATTCAAGAAGTAATGGAACATCCAACTCAACTCTGAAGGAAAAAAACATCTTGTACCCAGTCAACATCAGTGTATGGAACTCCTCGTTAACAAGAACTACCCAAGGAACCTGAGGAACCCCATCCTTTCTTTCCAGTACATCGATGGAAAGGTAGGATAATGTTACTTCTCCTCTGATTAAGTAAGATCCTTAGTCCATCATCAAGGGTAAATACAAGGTTTCCCCAATGTACTAATCCAAGACCTACTTTTAATACAAAAGACAAGTTGGGCCTTGTGTAAGAGAATAAATCCAATGTGTAGAGCAAGTTTATTATTTCTTCATCTTTAGTAGGATGCTTAGTACTTTAGAATTAGGTAACCAATCCATCAACTCCTGGATAATAGGTTGTGTCAGCTCACTACTGAACTCATTTGCGTCTTCATGATTATGATTTTATTATTGGTCTGTTGTTAGGTATTTGATCTTAACTCCTAATCCACCGACTGGTTATCTTCATAAGTGCTAAAGTGATAGCCTTGAACTGTTCTAGCACTATGACCATCTTACATAAGTAAAAACTTGACAGTGTCCATATACACTATCAACATGTATTAACTGATCTACTTGCTAACTGTGAAAAAAATGAAGTACTTGAATGAAATCCAAACACATCTTTCTGAGCAGATGATTTAGACAATTTATTAACCTGCAATCCTAATGATTATGAAAATATAGGAATTTTTCAATTTTTTAAGAAATTCCCTATAAAACACGTACATATATCTGATACAGGTCATATTTTTGTGCCTCTCTCAATTTATTTAATCCCTGAACTTAAAGGGGATTTTTTCCAACCAGTATATATAAATCGTTTAGGATTTAAAGAACGTAACTGCGATTTGTTTTTAAAATCTGAGCACATCAGCTTGATTTTATTATCTATTCAATTAACAAATTTTTAAAAAAAACTGTCAAAAATACCACAGTATTTATCTTTCACTTTTTACAAATTTGAACAAAATTACCTGGTGAGACCACAATGCACGCTTCCATTTAAAAACATAGTCCCTGTGAAAGACTTCCAAATTTCCCCACAGGGCTTGTGTATTTCAATAGCCTGGGTCCGAGCGCTAATCGCCTCGTCCCTGAACCCCCAATTTTTACCGGAAGGGGTCAAAATTTGGTAACCGAAGAAAGCTACTAATTTCCTCATTTATCTCTGTAAATCTTAGGGCTAAAGAATGTTTGGTTTGGATGTTATGAGCGAAATGTGTCCCATTTTGGTCGACTCAGATTTTACATAGAGATTACAAATTCTGTTTTTAGCTCTCACATTGAAAGGTTGCAAATATGGGCAAATTTTACAGATGGAGGTTTTGGGGTGAAGGCTATTCTTTAAGATGAAAACTTTATACTTAAATTGGTACATCCCCTTTACCCTGTGGATATTAACATTTAGAATTTTTACCCCCTCCCCCCCCCCCCCGGAATCTTAAAATTGACTTCCACAGACGAGGTATATGATTAGAAATGTAGCTACCCAATGGGCTATTCATTTGAAATCCGTATTCCCCTGTCAAAGGCCTTCAGGTAGTCTTCCACTGGGGTGATACCCATATTTTCAAACAGAGGTTAAGATTCTTCCACAGAAGGTGTGTGTATTTTAAATGTAGTCATGGCATGGGCTATTCCATTTGATAACCATACTCCCTCCTGTCAAAGGCCTTAGCTTAATCTTCCATTGGAACATATTTTCAAACAGAATAGCCTTATTTACAAAGGCATTAGCTAAATCCTTCCTGTGGGGTACTGATCATATTTCATTCAAACAGAATCGCTGAATTTTCATAGTCCTATATAAAGCCCCTGGAATTTTAAAAATGAGAAATTCTGCACAAGGCACGAAAATGGCAACTTTTATCATAACTTCATGGATGCCGCTGATTTCAACTTACCACCCTTTTCTAAGTTATATCATTGGATGAGGCAATCGATATACTGTTAAAATGATGTCGTCCGGGCTTTGATTAGTTTGTATCAATATCTTGCCCCAAGGCCTTGCTGCTAGCTACATATAGCGACAAGGCCAAAGATCAATTATGGCATTGATTATGATTTTTTTTTTTTGGCGAGTAATCTATTTGGCTACTTACAGTCTACAGTTTTCTGAACGTTGGAAAACTAAATCTATTAAATGATTATGCTATCATGTGTTATTCAACTTAGGGGTTTATCGCTCAACGATTTTGGGGGTAAGGGGATAGCTGTTTAGGTTGTGTATGTTAAAGTATTCATGCTTTTCTTTGTGGTTGACCCAATGATCATGTAGGTCCAAGTTTGTTAAGCCATTTAGTTAGGCTTGCAATCAAAAATTTGCTCAAATATTTTTTTTTTTTACATTTTTTTTCCACAAATGCCAAAAATCAATTCATGTTTAATGGTCATTTTGTGGAATGAGCTGTAACACTGGTAAGTCAATTAGTCCAAACAAGCCTATCTAATCCAAACAAGCCTAGTCTTGATCTTAGGTCAGTGGCCTTTTAGATGGCTTCCAATGACTGCAGGGTCATTTGGGAAGTTCATCTCAAAATCACTGACTTAAAGATACAGAATCTACCGTAGGTGAAAAATGTGTTTATTTTTAACACTCGCCTACATTAGCCTTTCATTCTGAGATGACTAAAATGGGCTTCCCAACAAACAGCGCTTTTTTTGAAGAGCACCCCCAATTGTCAAAATCTGAGCTTTTTTGCAAATGGTAATGCATCAAAAGTGCATAGTTGTCATTAGAGCGATTTTTGTAATGGGATCCCCAATTGTGTAATATAATGCAGAGCTAGAAAACAGCAATATATGTCCTGTCCAGTGGGAAATAATTAGTGCCACCTCAAGAATTTGACCTCTAACTTGATTTTGCCTGAACCAACGGTCACTAATAAATGAGAATCGACACGTACATGGTGCTATTTCCTAGCTATTTCATATTGGAATGACGTTTCGAGCAGCACTGAATTGTTATCGAGATAAAATCATTATCCTAATTCGCACATTCCTTTTTTGCGATTCATAGACAAGTTCAAGCTTTACCATTCATCAGGTAAGTTACTAGCCAATTAACAATGCAACTGTGACAAAAAAATCTCCAATTTTTGCAAATTTGGTGGCACTCTTCAAATATTTGAAGTTATTACTTTTATTCCAAGCCAGACAAAATATTGGCAAATTTTGAAATGATCCTAGCCTCAGTCTTACAGGCATTTTTTTCCTTGATCCAATTTCTACTATGGGTCCCCCCCCATTTTTTAAACATCTTCACAAATCATATATTCATACTAATCACTATAACCTTTTGTTCCTTGCCTCTGACAAAAATTGCACCCTAATTTATTTTCTTGCTCCCCGCCCCCTCGCCAGCAGAAAAAAATGGATAACCAAATTTTGGCAAAGAACAGCAATTTTTGGCCAAAATTGTTTAAACATTTTCAAATTTTGGATCTTCCCCCCAGTAAAACTCCAGTTTACCCCCCACCGAAAAAAAGAAGTCTGGCACCATCACTGCTTTCTATACCTTACTCAGGGGTTTGAAATTTCCTCATTTAAGAGGATTTCCTCTTTTTGAAATTTTGTTAGTGACAAAATTTTAGCTTTTTATTTGATTTTCAGCCTGTTTTTGCCATTTGTACTCATTTCCCCTCTTTTCCCCCTTTTCCTTGTTTTTTGTCCATGGCCTCTCACACCCCTGCTTACCCAAGGTCTTTGTTTTGTATAGTGTGTTTGTGTCCTCATAAGTATGCAAATGAACTGCAACCATAATTCAATCTACCATTTGTTACTGTATCATACAGATCTTGAAGGTGTTTGCCAATGCGAGTGATCCAGAATGGGTTGTGAACTTGAAGAAGGGTATCATCAACATGCTTACTCTACAACTGGAAAATGACAACATCTTCTCAAAGAAAGAGGTAATGAAAGACTACATTACACGTAGATGGCACCAATATTCTGCTTTTGTGTCGTCTGCAAGAATTGCAGAAGGCACATAATGACATAGGGATTACTCTGGTCGTACAAATGTATGTCTGGTTGTGTGTGTGTGTCTGTGGTCAAAATGTTAACCCTTGATATATTGCATGCCATATGAAAAAAAAAAAAAAAAAAAATAATTTTTCCATTTCTAACTAAAGATATTCTCCAATATATACTCAAAATTTGGAAAAGAAAGGTAAACATCACACTTTTTTTACATTTTCCCTTATATTTCGAAAAGTAAGCTCTATTTTAAATAAAAAAAACCGTCCCTAGAAAAATTTGTCTTGTTTCTAAAAAATAACATAAGAAATCATGAAAATTCAAATTGTTTTTGTTATGCTGTCTGAAAAATTTGGGGCAAAATCATGTTTTTTTAGTATTTTTCTCAAAATACGGAAAATTTTACATTAATCTGATGCCACCATCGGGTTCATCATCTAATTTTCTTTCTAGAAATGTATACTTTTACATACAATAATCAAATATTTGCAAAGTTACAAACCAAAATAGATACGCAGAATCTCAAGGTTGACACTGTCCTTAAGAGCATTTCCTCATTTTTGAAATTTTGTTAGTGCCAAAATTTTAGCTTTTTATTTGATTTTCAGCCTGTTTTTGCCATTTGTACTCATTTCCCCTCTTTTCCCCCTTTTCCTTGTTTTTTGTCCATGGCCTCTTGCACCCCTGCTTACTCAAGGTGTATACTTTGTTTTGTATAGAGTGTTTGTGTCCTCATAAGTATGCAAATGAACTGCAACCATAACTCAATCTACCATTTGTTTCTGTATCATACAGATCTTTTTTTGAAGGTGTTTGCCAATGCGAGTGATCCAGATGGGTTGTGACCTTGAAGAAAGGGTATATCACATGCTTTACTCTACAACTGGAAAATGAGGACAACATCTTCTCAAAGAAGAGTTAATGAAGACTACATTCCAATTAGAGGCACCACATATTCTGCTTTTGTGTTGTCTGCAAGAATTGCAGAAGGCACATAGGATTATTACTCTGGTCGTATGTCTGTGTGTGTGTGTGGGTGAATGTTACCCTTGATTATATGGCCATGCCATATGAGTTCCCCCCTAAGGGCTAGGATGTTGTAACTTGGTGAAGGAGGGGGGCATGATTGGATGACATGGTGGTGACCTCATGTGACCCTTGGTGACCTCATTTGACCTCTGGACCGTCAAAATGTTAACCTTATATATTGCATGCAATTCCGTATGAGTTTCGTAGGGGCTTCCCCATGACGCTAACTTGGTGAAGGGAGGTGCGGGGTGGGTGACATGTTGGTGACCTCATGTAAATCGTCGTGACCCTCATGTGACCTTTGGCTCCAATCACAACCGCGACGACAGATACACTCGCGCGGTCTGGGGCCGCGATTATTTTCTTAATTTTGTCTTTTTTCAACCTATTTAAGATTGTTTGGTATTAAAAATACCCACATTTGTGTGATTTGGTGAACAATAAAACAGCTATAATTGTAAAGTATTCTTTTTGATTCAAATTCTTTCTGAGGCTTGGATCAGAAATAACTTACATTGTGATAATCATTGGTGTCAATTTCAGGAAGGAATCTCAGGAAAATGCCATACAGTATACCCTGGTTGAGGAGAGACGTAACAAGACAACATTAAGATTCAAAAATCAACATCACTAAGACAAGGATCTGAACAACTGCCCTAACAGCCCTACCTCAGATCATCACCTGCCGACTTGAAAGAATGCACGGAATGCGACAAGGAAGTGGTGAGTAAGAAATCGAGGGTTACTGCAAGAAGACCCCATCTGCAAATACCGTTGTCATCTGTGTTGTAAAGTTTATAACGCTGCCAAATTTAACACCTGGCAGCTATTCATGGGTTCTTTTTAAATTTGCACTAAACCCTCGAAATAGAAAATGGCTTAATCCATCAGGGCATTAAGCGTGTTTCTAGTGAGCAGACGGTATGTATCCAGATAAACATTATCCGGGTTTGTGAAATGAGAATAGCGATAGTGCGAAGTACGTTTCTATTGAGCAGCGTTTTCCGGAAATGCGACTGGCCGTCACGGACTGTGACTTTACCATTTAAAGGTATCTGCAAGGTCAACCGCGTGTAGTGTGAGTCGTGACCTTGCCGAAAACTGTCAGATCAAAGATGGCGGAAAGAGCGATTGTTCCTTAGTATACTGCCAATTTTTGAGTTTTAATTAATCTGGTAAAGAAATTCACCTGCAGCCCAACCAACACTCGTGATAGGCAGAAAGGATCATGAGGTATATTACAGGAAACCAGGTATCGCGCCACCAAAAGTCAAGACGGTGACGGAGAAGGAATCATTGAGGTTACAAAAGCGTTGCTATACCCTGGTTACAACGTCAACATCAGCTGGCGCAAATACTGGGACGGGGTCAATTACTGGGATCACGTGCGGTCAATTTCGGTCTTTAGCCGGTTATGTGACTCTATCGGAACGCTGTGTGTTTCTATTGCCGTTTAAACCGGAAAATTTCTCTGGCATTATCCTTCCAAAAAAAGGGAGTAAATAACGGTGGAAACTTTCATCGATATAAGCAAGACATGCAGTTAAGACGGAGGTTTCTATTGAGCCAAGTTAATCCCTTTTCTGGTTTAAACCGGAAAATAGGTCCCAATAGAAACACACCTATAGTTATGGATGCTAAGGGACAAGTCACTATTTGTACTAGGGGAAAGGAGGATTTAAGGGGAGAATCAACAAAAATTTCTAGAGGAAGAGACTTGAACATTTTCATTAGGGAGAGAAACAAGAACTTTTAAATGGAGAAATTTCATAAAATAACTGGAAAAGGGAATGCAAATTTGTTCACCCAAAAAAGTTGAAAGCCCCCAAGTAAATAGTGACCACTCCCTAAAAGACTTTGTAGTACTTGTGTTTTCTTTTTTCTGGAAGGTGGGAATAAAATTGAATAGAAAATTGCAAAGGAAGTCAATTTTTTTGAGGGGGTGGCAATATGTTAATGTTTAAGGAGCATTTTGTGATCTATAGCCTAGTGATCCGACATATGTAAAAGAGGTTGGATTATAAACAAATTGAAATGTTATTATCGCATGTATGGTATATGTGTGCTTAATCTTTCAGGTAGATTCAATTTGCTAAGTATTTTGGACTTTTGTGTATTTTGACCATAAATTGCCAGAAATTACAAAGCAGTGGCCCATGAGACACAGCAATACAGACAATCGAATTGTTAAAATGAACCTTCAGAATCAATCGCAAATTGGGAAATAATTTTCTCTTTTATATCTATTGGACAATAAATAAAAAAAGAGATGCTGAAATCACCAGATGTACTTTAATGACGCAATTTGTTCAAAGTTGACAAATCTGAGTACAGATCAGGAAAGTTTGACTTAAGTTAGGAAAATTTCAGAGTCAGATAAGTTTTTATTAGCAGTTTCCTCATCCGAGGGGAGGGATGTAGCATTCATAAATACAGATATTTTAGAAATAAATAATTGCACTTTTAAAGAATAAATTATACAGAATATTGTAATGGCATGAAATCAAATGCAGGAGAGGCCATGAAAAGTTTGGTGGACTTTGAGCATGACCCCACCTAACATAATACAAATACAGGATATGGGACAAGACAGGACAAGACAAACAAACAGGAAAAGACAGGACAAGGACATTGTCAATTGTTTTAGCAGGATCAGAGGCAAGAGAACATGATAACGTCGCCCGCATCACATACAGTCTTATCTGACGAAATGCTGTTTTCGAGAAAATTACCATTGAAATTTCATGTTTGTACTCTGGAATTAAACATTACAATTTACTTTTTTAATTTTGCATTATGAAGAAAACATTCTGAAGTTTAAGTTTTAACCTTGCTGAGTTTTGAAAGTGCAATTGTATTCCTGATATAAAGCTACAAAGTTATAAGTCTGTATGTGAAACCCAAAGAAGTTGTATTTTCACATACGACGCTAATTTCACCATTATATTTCAATGCGTTCAGCTAGATCTGTATGTGAAACACTTCATGTTCACGCACGAGGCAGCTTGTTTTACCAACAGCATTAATTATAATATGCCTATTGAAATTATGTGTAAATGAAACATACGACAGTATGTGAAATTGCGATATGCAGTTTTGAGCTTATTGATCAAAATTTTTAATTAATATCTCACTAATTAGGTCACTTTCAAGATTGTAAGTTTGTGCATGTTGAGATAGCCCAAATCATATATAAGTACATTGTCAAAATATCTAAAAAATGCCAGATAAGACAGTAGTTGTATGTGGGCGACGATAAACATAGTGAGGCCATAAAAGAGAAAACGATTTCCAAAATTCCGCAGTTGTATAAACCAAGAAGTACCTTCTCCTGTTGTTCATAACAGACACAGCCTATCAAGGCCATTGCCGTCTTCAAGTACAATGTGACCGGTGAGCGCAATGAGTTCTTCATCGAGTCCTGCAAGTCTGATGCCAGCTACGTCTTGGTACCCGGAATCGACTTTGACAAGGGTTCATATGCTGTATTCCAGAAGTAAGTCACCCATTTTGCATTTAAAGGCTGACTCAGAGATTTCCCGATGAGGGTGCACTCAATTTTCAAACAAATCATGTTTTTTGCATATACATAATGCTTGTCCATATACTAATCATTGTGTGAAATAACTAAGCTCAAATTGAAGTCCTTCATAATGAAAATCACAACTTTGTAATAAATTCTGGATCCAATTTTTTTGTTATACACAGTATCCTATGGGACTGTTATACTGTGCATAAATGTTTACTGCATGAAAACGGAAAATCCTAACTGGGGAATTCAGCATTTTAGGTGACTATCTTTAATTCTAGATGGCTATTTTTAATTACTACACAAAATATAATATATCTCTGAGTCAGCCTTTAATCATGTACCAATTAAATTTGATTATGAAAATACACTTCTTTATAAAGATTTTCTAAAATTTGTTTTAAAAATGAGGCCAATTTCCTGAATTTAGAGCAATAATTTCTCAAACTTTTTAAGACCGTCAAAATTTTGAAAAAAACAATTGTAAATATTTCTTATATTTGGCACAAATTTACATCTCTGTTATAGCCATGGGTCTCAATTTAGGGGCTTGCAAACTGATTTGTCTCTGAAAGTAGGATCTTAGGAACTTAAATTTTGAGAAGTTTGAAGTTTGGAAGCTGAAATTTGGCTAAAATTGAGCTTCTGAGGCGAAATTTTCCCCCAAAGGGACCTTAAAGTAGAACCGTACTAAGAATAACCTAATACAATATACGCTATAAAAATAATTATTGTACACATATCGAGTGGTTTCACGGAAAAACGGAATTATACTAACCATAAAAATGAATAAAAACATTTTGTCTGACCATGCGCTATTTGAATTTCGCGCTAGTGTATATGGGATATGTATACGTGTTATGCGATATTGATGGCACAGTAGTGTCATACACCTTCACACGTGACGCTTTCATAATGTGTATTTACTATGGCATGTGTGACGCAAACGTGCCGACCGTATCGCATAACACGTTATACAATAGCGCGAATTTTAAATAGCACATGTCAGACTCAGATGGTTTTAATTCATTGTTATGGTTAATATAATTCTGTTCTTCGATGAAACCATTCGATATGTTTTTGTATGGGTCAATAAGTATTTTCACGAGTATATTGTATAATATATTCGTTGTACGGTTCTCCTTTAAGAACTGAATTTTGCTTCAACCGGGAGTCATAGGAACTGATGGAGAGATTCGAAATGGGGGTCTTAAAGGCTGATTCAGAGATTTCGAAATATATATTTGTGTAGTAAATAGTAAACTAGAACTAAAGATACTAACCTAAAATGCTTAATTCCAAAGGTAAAGATGAATCGGATTTTTTGTTTTCATGCGGTACACATTTATGTACAGAATAACAGTGCCATAGGATACCGTGTATAATAAAATTTCCGGATCCGGAAATTTTAACCAAAGTTGTGATTTTCTAGATGAACGACTTCAATTTGAGCTTAGTTATTTCACACAGTGATTATTATATGGACAAGCATTATGTATATGCAAAAAACACAATTTGTTTGAAAATTGAGGGCGCCCTCCTCGAGAAATCTCTGAGTCGGCCTTTAAGGGCCGCACATACCCTCACCACTCCCCACCCAATCTCTGAATAAACCATACCATCTAATTTTCATACCAAGTAATGGTTTTCTTCTTGAACTTGCAGCCAGAGCCTCGTCTTGAAGGAAGTCAAATCCAAGGAGATCCGCCAACTTGAAGACCTTAAAGAGCGTGGCTCCATCGAATTTAAATTCCCCGAGATTGTTGATGACATCGACAAATTTAACTCAACCCTTAAGAAGGTCAGTATTGCATGATAATTATCACAAGTGATACTACAAATGCAAAATGGTAATGCTCTCTCTTGTTGGAGCTTCAGCTATACACTATTATTACATACTTTTTATTTGTCTCACTTCAGGGCCATTCTCCGATAAAGTGTTCAAGTTTGGTCTCAAAAATGACCAAATACCAACATTAAGGAATTCCTGAAAATCACTGAAAATTGTAAACTTTAATATCCTCAGAACATGGAACAATGCATCGGTGATCTTAAACAATATCAAATTTTTGAGTATAATAGCCTAACGTTAACACTGAAGTAACGTATCTAGGTAAATTATCGGGCCGGTCTTTTTCTTAGTCGTTCTGTTCTTGGTGAAAGTACATGCTTCACCGAATTAGTCTCTATACCTTATAAGGTATTCCTTCATACTAAAGCATGGTATTGGTATTCGAGTTTATGTATTCACAGCATTTTTCAAGAGAGTAGAGGGAGGGAGGTAACGTATCCGGCGCGGTATGTACGTAACATGAGGGATTTCTTATACTAAGGCTAGAAAAGTGTTACTTTGAAACCAGAATTTTATGCAGAAAACATGTATAGTATAACATTGAATCTGCTCGAGTTATCACACATTGGAACCATTTTCTCCGTTATTTTTACAATTTTGTACCCATTCGAATTATGATAACATATCTGCTGCATATGGCGACATTGACTCTCCAGAGAACTCTGTGAAACTAAAAATGTGATTCATCTCGAAACTTTGGCATTAGATTTAGGTGATTATTTGTAGTTCATTATCAACGACTATTTTTAATTACTACCAATAAAAATATATTTGAAATCTCTGAGTCAGCCTTTAACAGAAACACCAGGAAATGAGGGATGTGTAAGAACGTAATTCTTGTTTTTTTTTTCCTTTTGATGGAACACAAGAAACGCGTCATCAAAATTGGTGCCATTGGTCCGAGGAAGTGTTGACCTAAAATATGACGTTAAACACAAAAAAAAATAGTAACAAACAAAAATGTGTGAATGAATTTTGCTTGAATTCAGGTCATTTGCCTAAAATGCAAAATACAACAACTTATTAAAAACGTATTGTACTTCTTTTTACTTAACTCAATTCAAAAAATTTCCAGGTTGAGTTCTTCACCGACATCCTTAGCAACCACAGCTTCACCAACTTCACCATGGAAACCCAAGCCACTTCATAAACCTTGTGAGGAGCCTCAGGGAGTGCAACATCATCAGCTAAGACAGGTCTGGAACTGGACTGAGAAGACCATGTACAAGAGGTGAAAATTATTAAGCGTAGGCAAAAAAAAATTGTTGATAAATTGTTGAGTAACGGGTCAGTGCAAAATAGGGTAGGGCGGACAGATTTTTTTTTTTTTTTTTTATTGTACCATTTCACTGTCCTGTGCTTTATGTGACCATGCAAGCTATAAATCACACAATGACAAAAACAACTCAGTTGGAACTCTGGAGAGCATCGTATTTCTGCAAAAACTTGACTTGACTTGGTTTTCACCCTTTTTTTCTTCTTGACGATTTTCCTAGATTTTGTTTTTTTTTGAAAAGTCTAGGGTCGGGCAGATTTAGCTCCGCGGGTTACTCATACAATTGTTTTTTTTTGCCTTACTTTAATGGTCCGATAGGACTCTTTCGAGTGGAGCTTATAAACACAGGGGCATTTGGTGACAGAGAATGTGCCACAAAAATAGGGCTTTGGGTGAGATAAAGCCAAATTGCCAATAAATAGAGGTTATTGGGGTGCAAATTGTTCTTTTTTATTGCGTCTTTGGGTGGAAATTTTGCAAAATTTTCTAAAAGTAGGAGTCTTTGGGTTATTTTGTTCAAAATGTTTCCAAAAACATATGGGTATATGAGTGACAGTGGCAAACTTTAAAAAAATATGGGGTGAAAATACTGCAATTGGGAATCTTAACAGCCTTACACATGTATTACTTCCAAAAAAGGAGTGCATCCCATGGGGGGGGCATGTTGCCACCCCAGAGAGCTTTTACCGGGAAGAAAAAACTTGAAAATCATGCTAAATCAGCCCTCTTTTGCCTGCTCACTGGGAAATTTTCACACTCAACCAGGAAAATCTGCGTCAAAATCACCTTCAACCTGGAAAATCTGCCTGGGAATTTTCCCCCTCTGACAAGTTGTGACATCCCAGAACAACAGCAAACAATTATTTTAATACCATGGCTTTCAATTCACCTTTTCAAGTTAGAAGATTGTAAGATAGGTCTGCATCACTCTCCACCTTTTGTTCTTGGATCCTTTTTACACTCATCAACTTCTGATGTTCTTTTATTCTCTCAACAGGGATTGGATCATCAAGGCCCTCCCATACGTCAACAAGACCGACATGACCCAGCTTGTTAAGGAAATGTTCTTCAACCGCACCATCAACATCACCAGCTGGCACGGAGAGGAACTCCTTCTCGGTCTTGGAAGTGTTCAGAAGCCAACCGTCAAGATGATCCAGGACATCAAGGTAGGTTGCCATGGAAATTTTGACAATACATTTCCTTTTATATTTTTGAAAATTTTGCTCTTCTGTATGTTTTGTTATTGAAAAGGTGTGGCCATCTAGTGACACTAATGAATTCAGCAGTCTGAAGTCTGACTCGACTCAGAATTCAGCAGCCTTTACGGAATAAAGTACTGTATCACATGCACTTTATTCTGTAAAGGCTGCTGAATTCTGAGTCGGATCAGGCAAAGTGGGGTCACAAAATGTACCAACCCGGATTATATGTAGTTGATATGATTTTAATTAACCAAAAAATACCTAAAAAAACTAAGACTTCCTCTGACATCTTATGGACAGGATATTTGCGAAATGGACATCTTCCGTGAACCAATTACCGATGTGCCACGTGAGAACATCACCAGGATCCTCAAGACCCGACGTGCCTGTTTTGTAAGCCTTGGCAACATGGAGCGCCGCTTCAACAAGGATGAGAAATTTGTCCCCAGCACCTTGGTACGCTCCCTGACCGACTGTGAGGAGTCCTGGAGGAACCCACTGATGAACCCATCCATCATCAATAAGGAGACCTACAAGATGCTGATGGAATTCCGCACCACCGATGTCAAGCTGCACTGCATTGAGGCTATGGGCAATGCCGGACTCCCAGAACATGTTGAGCTGATGAAGGTATGTAAGACTTGTCCCAATTCCTTTAAAGCGGCACTGGCACATTTTCACAAAATATGAAATTTCTTCAATTTGCTATCAAGTGATAGTCTAGGCCATTGGAAGAACAGAGATATATTCTACACATAAAAATAACATACCCAAAAACAGATAGGGACATTGATATTAGGATAAAGACATCCAGGTAATTTGTAGGCCAACTTTTAAGTTTTCCATAACTTTAAAGGTGGTTGTTCCGATTTATGTGTAATGTGTTCTCTACTTGATATGAGAGCCTGGCACTTGCACATACATCAAGTACCGTGGGAAACAAACTTGCAGTTTTGATGGTAGACGCAATAATGCATGTTGCAAAGCCCTATTCAATACTGTGCTAATAAAGTGGTTAACCACTAAAACGGCGTTTTTTTGTTTATATCTTAGGATTGAAATGGATTCGAGGGCTCAAATTTCAGGACGACAATGAGAAAAATACGGCCTTTCATCTGATATCAAAATCGATACTACTTCCGGGTAAATCAGGGGGGTCCCAATGACGATCGGAACACGCCCCTTTAATCAACAAATGTGTATATTACATGAATATTTTTGACTCGTACTCACTGATATTAAAACCACAAAGGTTATAGACCGATCAAACAGTGTGCATAGCGTGGGAAACATGCATACGGCATGCGTGTTCTTGTGTTAAACGCCATTTTCATCGTCTGCTGAATTTAACGTCGCCGGCGACGTTAAATTATAAAATCGTTCTGTTTATACCCACAAGGAAGCTGATTTGGTCTTAATCATTTCGGGTGAGGGCTTTTGTATATAAAAACCTTACAACCATGCAAAAAAAAACGATTTTGAAATTTTTTTTCAAATGTGCCAGTGTCTCTTTAAACCCTCTTCCAAATCAATAGCCTAACCCTAGCTAAAGTATAGCTCTCAAGTGATATTGTTAAATCTACTCCTACCTCAAGACCCATCCGTAATCATGGGCATATGGGTATGGAGGGAGCGCGCGCACCCCGAGGGTCTAAAAATATGAATTTTGTAGCTGTAATATAAGCTTCAGATTGCACCAGAATGGGTCAAAATAATGTCAAATTTACCTGAAACGCATATTTTCCCCCGGAGCCCCACCTGGCGGCCCCCTAGATCCTCATCGCATGGACGGGGATTGTATCCAGAATCGTGCTCCCAGGGTGTGGGATCCTAGATGAGCACATACTAATCCTTGCTATATACGTAGCATGCCTCGGGAGCTCCAGTTCGAATCATGGTGGGACCATTGCCCTGCTGAAATTTAATTGCAATCGGAACAGTTTCTTTAAGGCAATTTAAGAAGAAGTTTGGAAGAATTTTCTTATGTTGACATTCATGAAGTTCAACTCCAGTGTGCTTTTATGCCTTTGATTGGAATAAGCCAAATTTGGGGAATAGCTTCTCTCAAGGCTATCAAATGAAGCATAAATAAAACAGAAGGTACTAGACCCACAAAATGCATACTATTGTTGAGATAAGCATAAAATTATTAAATACATTACCCGTCTTCATTCATTACGCATGCAGGAAATCATTGAGCAGAAAACAGAAGAGGTTATCCCCATTGATGTCCGCCTTGCTGCTATCACTTCCCTACGATTCGTTGCCAAGGAACTGCCAAGAAAGGTGAGCTATTATAATATATAACACATAAAAATATTCCTGCCCTTTGATGGTGGATATTAGACCAAGTGACACAAACATTTTTGACTATTTTCCTTATCACAGGAAAATAATTAGCATTAGATAAAAAACAAAGTTGGAAATTTATAAGATTACATTGTTTTTCTTGTGCAAGACATCATGCAAAACAAGAGAAGATCTTGCCGAGTTCCCATACAGCTATTTGATTCACAGACAGAACCATTAAGTATCAATCTACATCAGGGACACCCCTAATTCAGTATTCATGTCCCCTGTGAAAAGAAGGTATTTTCTCGACATATTTAGATAGGAATTATCCTGATGTAGTTTACTTTACATATATGGCCCCAATGCTTTTCAAGTTCATTAACTTCTATCGCCAGTGTAATTAGAAATTATTTGATTCTAAACTTGCATCATGCACTTTTTGCGATACTGCAGGTCGTGCTTCTGTACGGTACCTTTTGCAATGCATTATGGACTGGTGTGGCATTTTCATCGCTCGCTCGTATCAAATCGTAATAATTCAGCGAAATCTTCTCTTAAGCAAAAAAACATCTTATTTTTTTGTGTAGGTCATGAGCATTCTCCTGCCAGTCCTGAAGAATCCAACTGAAGATTCTGAGGCACGCATCACTGCCTACCTGACCGCTCTTGAATGCGAACCAAGCCCAGCCATGCTTACTCTCATCACTGAAGAACTTAACAAGTGGACCAACCTTGAAGTCCGTACTTTTGTCTACAGCCACCTGACGAACCTTGCCAAGTCCACCAACCCACTTGAGAAGAAAATGTAAGTTAACAATTAAAAAAAAAAACAACGCAGAGGCAAGAGTTCCATATGTCCCCCTCCTTATGAATTATGCAACCTTATCCTGTGGTTCATTCCGTCAAGGCTGCAGAATTTGTAGGGACCGGGCCGTATGGAACTCTTCCCCAAAACAGAACTGTTACAT
Source organism: Ophioderma brevispina (assembly GCA_023653785.1). Classification (NCBI taxonomy): domain Eukaryota; kingdom Metazoa; phylum Echinodermata; class Ophiuroidea; order Amphilepidida; family Ophiodermatidae; genus Ophioderma; species Ophioderma brevispina. Next base: position 41,410 of record JAMKCH010059788.1, on the reverse strand, counting down.
ACTGTCAACTATACAGTCCCTGCCAGAATTTCTCAGGCAAGATTGAGGGTGTGACGTGCATGACGTGCGTCTACCTGAGGCACACATAGTAAGTTCTTGAAAGCTGTCATGCTGTTGGTAAAATCCATGCGCCTATATACCACAATTTAATTTGCATACTACATTGTGTGCATACCGCTTGACTGAGATATTATGACAACGACTGCATTCTTCACAACGTTCGGTCATTGCAAATCACTGCAACATATATGCAGTGAAGCATACCCCATTTCGCTTAATTTTTAAGGGCATATCTGTAAGGTAACTGATGATCGAAGCTAGCATACTTAAAGATTCAGCACCTCATAGAACAAACTGCATGCTCCCTAGCATAAAAGTTGTCAAATTCACAGTATTTCAGCATACCAGGGCATAACCTTACAGAAACACAGAATGTTTTAGTCAAATTTCTTCTTTTTAAGGTAAAAAGTTGCGATCATATCACGGATATGCCGTTGGTCAAAAGAATGTGGTAGTTGTATGAACTTTTCATTCTCCTCCTTTATCCTTTTAGTGCCATGGCTGCCAGGTATGCCATCCTATTCGTCAAGCCTCTTAACGTCACCCTCAAGCAGTCTCAGAATCGGCGCGTGGAATTTTTCACTGGTAAGTGTGCTGGAATGTCTTTACCTAGCCGTGTGCGTAGCACGGCTAGGTCTTGTATTTGTGCGATTTCTTCTTCTTTCTTATATTCGCATGTGTTAACATGCGAATATATTGTGCTTGTGCTGTTTAGTTTTCGTCGCCTTCTTCTTCTTCTTCAGACGCTTTGGTTTTTTACCTTCTTCTGCCAAACGCTTTGTCCTATAATAGCCAAAATCGGTCAGAGGAACTACTGGCCCAAGCTACACCAGGGGTGTACATAGTTTGACCTTGACCTCTCAGAGGGGTCAGGTGGGCCGATTAAAGGGGCTCTCGTCGGAACTCTTAAAATGCATCGTCTGCCGCCGAATAAATGCTATGACCACCAGATGTTGTCAGAAGATCCACTGACCCAAGACCCTCCTATGGTGTACCCAGATTGGGGTCAAAGGTCACGTGGGCCGATTAAAGGGGCATTCGTCGGAACTCTTAAAATGCATCTTCTTCTACAAACAACCCGTGATGGCTCCGTCATGTGACTCGACATTAGCCGGTGTGTAAGGGTTGTACACAGAATTTTGATCAAAGGTCATTAAGGGGTCACTTCCGGTCTGAATGTGAAAAATCTTCAAAAATTCATATTAGCTAAATGGAAGTTAGCATGGTCACGTGACTAATGCATATGAAGCAGTTGGAGACCCTTCACCAAAGTTGTGCTTAACATGGAGGTCAAAGGTCACTTAATGGGTACTTCCGGTCTTAAAGTGAAAAAAAAAAAATCAAAAAATTATATTTGCTTTATGTAAGGTAGCATGGTCACGTAACTCATGCATATGAAGCAGCTTGAGACCCTTCACCAAAGTTGTGCTCAACATGGGGGTCAAAGGTCATTAAAGGTGAACTTCCGGTCTTAATGTGAAAAATCTTCAAAAATTCATATCTGTCATTTGCAAGGTATCATGGTCACGTGACTCATGCATATGAAGCAGCTTGAGACCCTTCACCAAAGTTGTGCTCAACATGGGGGTCAAAGGTCATTAAAGGGCAACTTCCGGTCTTAATGTGAAAAATCTTTAAAAATTCATGTCTGTCATTTGCAAGGTACCATGGTCATGTGACTCATGCATATGAAGCAGCTTGAGATCCTTCACCAAAGTTGTGCTCATCATGGGGGTCAAAAGGTCATTAAAGGGCAACTTCCGGTCTTAATGTGAAAAATCTTCAAAAATTAATATCTGTCATTTGCAAGGTACCATGGTCACATGACTCATGCATATGAAGCAGCTTCAGACTTTTCACAAAAATTGTGCTCGACATGGGGTCAAAGGTCATTTTATCCCCACGGCTAGGTTCGTGCTCTTCGAGCACAATTTGCCTCTAGTTTGTGATTTGTGATTTAAAGAGACATGAGGAAAGAAGTGCCCCAATTTTTTTCGAACCCTAGTTTTTAGCTCAGCATACGTAGTATGCAGAGCTATTGTTATGGCAATGTGTTGACTCTATCTATCTATCTATCTATCAATCACTCTATCTGTCTGTTCACACTTGCCATAATGCGTCTTGTTGCCAAACGCTTGGGCCGATAGCAGCGAAAATCGGTCAGAATAATCATTGACCCAAGGCCCATGTGGGGTGTTCACAGATTTGGGTCAAAGGTCACGTGGGCCGATTAAAGGGGCAGTCTTTGAAAATCTATAAATTCCTTCTTGTGCCACAAATCAATTGTTATAATCACTAGACTTGGTTAGAAGAACCGCTGAACCAAGGCCCATGTGGGGTGTTCACAGATTTGGGTCAAAGGTCACATGAGCCAATTAAAGGGGCATTCTTTGAAAATCTATAAATTCCTTCTTGTGCCACAAATCAATTGCTATAATCACCAAATGTGCTCAAAAGAACCACTGACCCAAGGGCCATATAGGGTGTTCACAGATTTGGGTGAAAGGTCATGTGGGCCGATTAAAGGGGCATTCCTTGATGATCTTGAGACTGCGGGCATACTACTAAAAAGAGTAGCGCCCTGGTCTCAAGATCATCTGGGGGAAAATTCTCACCATCTCCCCCTCATGAGCGTCTATATTTGTCTACTAGAAATGCCCAAACCAGGGTGCACTCCCTAAACGTCTGGCTACTTATGCTCAGTGTGACTTTTCACGTTAATATAGCCACAATGTGAAAATGTTGTGGACCCCAGGGGGTGGGCTTGTCAAAAAAATGGAGGGAAATAAAAAAAATACTATAAATGTAAAACCGGGGGTGCTGCTCCTAAACGTCTTTTATTATGCTCATTGTGGGGGATTTGCAAGATTAATACTCCACAATGGAAAATCAAGAAATGAGAGAAATGAAGAATACTCCTAAATGTAAAACGGGGTGCTACTTCCTAAACGTAACTTTCTTTTGCTCATGTGGGGGATTTTCCACGATTAATGTCCCCACAATGGAAAATGTTGTGACCCCCTGGGATGTTGTCAAATTATAGAAGAGGGAAATAAAAGAATAAGGTAAAGGTAAAACTGGGGTGTTGCGGTGTGCTACTCTAAATGTCTTTATTATGCTCATTGTGGGGGACCTTGCAAGATTACTTTTCAAGATTAATTATCTACACAAATAGAAAATGTGTGCCCAAGGGTGGTTGTTGCCCATATTAATAACTGCTGAGATACAGCACCATGGGTGATCTTGTTTACATATTTGGATGCTTACCAATGTATTAGATGGACACCTGAAGCGAATGAATAAGCCAAATATGCTCTTTATGTAATAAGATGATGAATTTAGTATTTTGTCATGCATGAATGAAATTCAAAGCATGATTTTTTAGGGACGATTACGATAGCGAGGGCAAGTTCAAAAACAAGGTTTGCGTTTTTCTTTTGTACTTGTTGTCCAAAAACTTTTGAAACGTTATCAGCAGGTGGTCTACAAATGATCCAGTCGCAATTTGACGAGAAATTTGTATTCCAAAAGACAATTCCTCCTGTGCTTTTTTAAAATGCCTCCTATGAATTTTGGGGAGCTGACCCTTGACAAAATAATGTAAAAGCACTGATTTGATACTTTGTGAAAGGGCTCTATAAATGTCGACAATTTATTTGAACCATGTTTTTTTCGCACAGAGGTGGATAAGAAGAGGGCATCAATGCGAACTAGATACCGTCTTTGGCACCACATGAAAAATCATCCCACGCAAGGTTAACACCAAAATGTGACGTGGCCATCCATGGAAACTTCATTAAACCTTTGGCGGTGGAGTCATACAATCAATCAAGAATGAATATAACCTAACAAAATGTTTATAAAACTCGGCCACACATTTTAAAAAAAAAGTACTAATTGGAAAAGGATGGCATAAAAAACTATGTTACACAAAAACACAGTTGTTCAATAAATGTTCCAGCCTTAGTGAAACGTTAAACCAACGTTTTAAATACTGTTTTGTCCCGCTAAACGGGGAGTGGGCGTGCATTATAACTGACACATCTTAGCAATACAGCTGTGTGAGGATTTATTGGAGCAAAAGGTAATTGACAGGATGCCTATCCTGATGCCATGGTCACAGTTTTGGTGGGTGGCTTTTAGCATGTGGGCAAAACCACACCCCACTATGCAAGGCAGCAATGTGCTGGATGGCCGCAAAAGCTCTCCAGAGCTGATGCCCTTGTAGGTAGATCTTCCTTTTGCCTTCTAACCGGTTTTACCAGTCCCCTTCTACATCAGATTTCCTTTAGATGCCAATGGGGTGGTGGTTTTAGCCACCGAAAACTCCGCCTGGGACAGGTAAGTACTGGTTACCAGGACACCAGTAGCAGGCCCTCAAAAGAAACCTGACCCCTGACTTGGGAAAAAAAAGAGAATGCATTAAAATGCAAATGTTTAAAAGTTAATAAGCTTAATTGATACAAAAAAGTTCAAACAAATACCAATAAAACGTTGTGGTTTATTCTTTCATCTGTGCAGCTGAATGTACACACCGACAGCTCAATGACGTCCTTGACCGCATCTTGGACCAGCACGACATGGTACAAGCGCAAGAGCATCTTTGACATGCTGAAGGAAAAGAGAACTGAAGGACAGGAGTGGAAAACACCACAAATTGGAGCTTGGCCAACATCAAGAAGAAGGTATGTGGAATGTCCAATGGAAGGCCATTTTGTTTGCATGGACAAGATCACAGTCCCGGTTAAAACCAAAAGTAAGACTCCCACTCAGCTGACAAATAGTCATCTAGAAATGGATACTGCATTACAATGTTGTATTAGTTAATTTGTTTAAATATTGTGCACTGTATGGCTGCTAAAAATTATATTGTTGATTAAAAACTAGTCATGTTCCACGGGTTTCCGCCAAAACCCGCATGTGAAAACCAATATTCCTACCTTTTTGTTATGCAAAAAATTAATTTTTTAATTTAGTACTCTGAGGTGAGTCTGTGAGAAATGACCACTTGCTAACTGGTGAACTTTGCGTCTTGTGACGCCTATTACTAGGGTTATGTTGGAAGCAGTAGAAAAAGGTGGTGGACCAAAGTATCAACGGGTTATACCAAACATCGAAATCAGTCTATTGTATTATTATTATTATTATTATTATTATTATTAAAAACATTTATATAGCCATTTCCCATGGATCAATGCGCTTACAAAGAAATACAAATATATGGATATGATTAAATAATAATACATTAAGAAAAACACCAGCATTACAAAACAAACTAAAAATCATACATAGACACAGCATTAAATGCCTGCCAAAAAGTGAGCCATGAATTAAAAATATTTAGCTAATCAACCATGGGAAATAGGTGTGTTTAAGCCAATTTCTTAAAGCACCGCACATCAGGGGCATTGCGCCCGACCAGATGGTAAATTGTTCCACAATTGTGGTCCCAAAACAGAAAAAAAGCATCCGATCGCCGAAAAGAAGAGCCTAGACCTTGGGACCATGAGACGCATGAGATCGCTGGAGGTCATAACAGTCCCTCGCGCCCTCAACCTCTTGCCTAAGAATAAGATCTTGTAAATAATTAGGCGCTGACCTAGTGACACAATTGTAACATGCACCAAGATCTAAATTGAATTCCTCATGCTGGACAGGCAAAACAAGTGGAGCTCACAAAGTAAAGGAGAAGCACTAACTAGTACGTCTACCTACTTGAAAAATAACGCGACCGCGCGGTTTGTGAAAACTTCTAAGACGCTGAAAACTGAAAGTCAGAAGACAACATCCCACCAAACAGTGAGTTGCCATAGTCCAGCCCGAGGAAAGGATCAACGATCGTACTGAATGTTCACAAGTGTCACGATCAAGGAAGGAAACGGCGGATCCGCCAAAGATTGCGCAAATGGAAATTGATACTACGACAAAGAGAGAAACGTGTTGGTTCATTTGTAAGGGACGGGTCAAATATGATACCAATTTTTAATGTTGTGTTCCTTCTAACGTATGTACTCTTGAAATTTATGTTTTTTTCTGCAAAAATGAGTTTGTGAAAAAAAAATGAACATATTGGCCGAACTAATTAAATTAAAGAATTAATTTGAAGGAGCCAAATTTGTAACAGGTTGTAATTTTCAATTCGTTGGTCATTCTGCGCATAATTACTACAACGAAAGACAATTGCAACAGGAAGTTTTCCAACATTTTAACCGCTTACGGAAGTAGTTGTTATTAAAACATGTGCATGGTTTGTAGACATAAACACAATGCCAAATAGACATCGTATCGTCGTATCTTCATCATCGTAATCGCGTCGTTTGCAGTCGTTTGTCATCGTCGTTCATCATCATCGTCATCATGTCATCGTGATCGTCATCATCGTCATCATGATCGTCACATCATAAATCATGTCGTCATCATCGTCATGGTCATGGTCCTCGTCATGATCGTCATCGGTCATGGTAGTCGTACTGGTCGTCGTTCGTCGTGTCATCATCATAATCCCGAACTCAGTAGCCTCACGGACAGCATCATCATTCATCAGATCAGTTGCATCATCGGCCATCATCATTTTTTTAAAATAGTAAAAAACCGTTTAGCTAGCTATAGTAATCTCACCATATCCATACCAACATTAGAAATCAACGGGTTTCATGCCGTCGAATACGTATTTGACTCCTTTAGAGCCACAGCGAATCAAACATTTGGGGTTTGACAACCAATCGAACCACATTCAGGGGGCCATTTTGAATAAGAAAAACCGTGTTTCTTGGTATTTTAATTACTGTCGTCAGTTCGTAACCATCATGTATTTAACATACACCACTTAAAATAACCATTTCCTTTTATTTCATTAATTACACGGCATTCATAAGTAACTCAAACTTTCAAACGGCGTTTTTCAGAACTAGCATTTATGATGATTCGACACTATGGCAGAAACCACGGATTATACAAATCACCTTTTGTTTTCATTTAAGTTATTCTTCGAGCCAAGTATAAGGTAGGAAATCTATTGCGGTGTCACTCTATATGAAATCACTGCATATCACCAAAAATCTGACACTTGGAAATCTCTCGTTGCACCTTTAAGCAAACAAGCTTCAAAAAGATTAGTTTGAACAACTTTGAGGGTGCAATCTTTTCGGAAAATGGGCTGTGTCTCTATGAAGTCCTCAATTTTGACCAACATTTCTATCATTTTTTTATTTTGAGCCTTTTCACTCAGGTCCTTATTATAACCATCTTCCCATACAGGTCGATCCATACACTAAACAGACCTACCGTCATGCCCAGCACCAGTTTAAGATGTTCGAGAACGAGATGTGGTTCATGAAGTTTGACGACAAGTTCTTCAACGAGTTGATGGATGAAGGCAAACTTAGCACCAAGATAGTGGACCTTGAGATGGAACTAATGAAACCACAACACTTCAACTTCACGAAGGGTACGTCACTTTTCTCTTTAACTTGGTTCAGAATGTGACTACGAAACCGAATTAAATCTTTACAGCTGTTCATATCTTTACAATGCTGTTCTGGGATGCCGTGGACAGAGTGTTAAAATGCTTCTGTGTTCAACAGCCCAGAACTTTTTAAGGGAATTGAATCATTCTTTTTTAAAAAGAAAGTTATTAATGATATTCCTTAATAAAAGAGGCTGCGTGCTAAACTTTTTACAATATAGGGGGCATCTTTTGGGTTTTTTTTATTTTGACTCGTCTTGTATCGCAATATTCTGCTCTTCACAACATTATGTGCAGCTCAGAATCACTAGGTACTTGCCCATTTGTACTTCTCCTTGAACAGTGAAAAAAGTTTGTTGTGTTGTACAACCCATGCCCTTATATAGCGAAATGTTTCCCCCAATTATTTTTGTATTTTGTTTTTTGGGGGGGGGGGGATAATTTTATAATTTTGAGTCATAATTCAAAAGCATGTCTAGGTGCATTTACAATTGATTTTTTGTTTTTGCTCTTAATTAATTCTTCTTTTTGCAGCCATGATGATTGAGAACCTTCAGCAATTCCCAACAGTCATGGGTCTTCCCCTTTCTCTAAACACAACTGCTAGCAGCCTTGTGCGTGTGAAGGTCAACACCACCTTCCTGGCCCAGCCCAGTCTGCAGGATGTTAGGCACACCGACCTGGTTGCCAAGGTCAACGTCACCCCAGAGTAAGTTGTCGGTTAATTTCATCCTCGGAAATGGGGGTGGGAGAAAGGGGAAATGAATTTTTTGGACCAGTCACATCGTTGGGAAGGATCATGTCAATTAACACTTTGAGTATGAAACTAATGTCAACAATTCTGAGTTATGGGGCAAGTTGTTATAGAGGGAGCTCACCTAACTTTCACCAATGCGGTTCAAATACCTGTGGAGCCAGTGTCATACATGAATTTGAATGCCGATCCATGCCCATTCTGGTCGTTTTTTGCCATGAACTTATAGTTTCCTACTGCCTCTAGAATCCGATTTCTTTTCAAAGATATTTCCTTGTCATTCTGGATTATATCACAGATAATTTTATTGTGTTTTAACTGGGAGCGTCAGCCGATTCTCAGCGCCAGAAACTATAGCTTATTTCTTGGACAGAAAAGATAAATATACTTATTCCAAATCACCCTGTGTTGTTCTTATCCAATTTAGACTTAGTTCCTCTCTTTGTAGATATATTGCTACAACTGGCTTTATTGCTCATTTAATCTCTGTTATGGGGGGTTTGTTACTGTATTGGCAAATGTCGGCCGACGCTAAGCTTAAGCACATCCTTTACACACAATGCGTATGTTTGTGCATCTTGTATGCAAATCATGTTTGAAAGGCTAGTTTCGGCCTATGTCTCAGTGCCGATGAAGCGTGAGCCCACCATTACTTGGTGGGATCATGTTAGACATAACCTATATGACACACATTGCTAAGGCTAGTGTCGGCCTATGCCTCAGTGCCGATGAAGCGTGATCCCACATTAGACATAACCTATATGACACACATTAGGCCAAAAAAAATTGTTTGATTGTCCATAGACGACTTTTTAGAGTTGGGTCGGTCGGTCAGAAAAGCTTTTTTTTTTTTAATATCAATAGCAAACTATATTGAAACATGTTTGTTTGTATTAATAAAGTTAATCAAACACTAAAAATAAAGTTGATTCTTACTAAAAAATGCATCTTTGTACATTATGAAACTGTTTAAACATCATCTTTTTTACGTTTCATAAAGTTAAAATTAAAAAAAAAACTTTTTAGGAATTTTTCAAAATTAGGGTCGGTATTCTTTAAAAGGAAAACAAACTTTTTATTTTCCTGATTTCCAAAATTATGGGTCCGGGGTCGGATGAAAAGCATACAATCAACATTTTTTTTGGCCGTACTATGTTCTGCAGTCCTGCACAAGATCCGCATGTTCTCCCCTAAAGATTTTGGATGTCAGATGCTCAAAACTCACCTCTTTCAGTCGTATTAATTACTAATAAAGGTGCTTTGTATCTCTGTGAAAAGGCGCCTTTCAAAATATAAGTCCCGTTTGCTATGTTATGTTACTCTCAAGATGGCACTATCTAAATGTGTTGAAATCGTATTCGGCAATACCTGACATCGTTTAGATGTTAAGTACAGGGCATTTTGTGATCGCACGCGCCTCCTCCTCCCCCATTTGGCCTAATCTTACGTCTTACACTTACGGTGCAAATTCGATCTATTCGGGAAGAAATTCAGAATTTTGTAATTTCCTGTCTGTAAACTGACCAGAAATTACAACAGTGGCCTATAGGGCACAGTGATACAAACATTTGCTCGTACATCAAAACGCCTGTCACGATCTACTAAACTTTGGGAAATACCCTTTTCCATGGATATCTTAGGAACTATAAACACAAATTGAGGTGTTAGATCACCAAATACACCTTTAATGATCATACCTTTAATCTTCCATAGGTACATGGTCCCTTTAGGACATGATATATTAATCTCTGTCATTAATTTTCTTCAATTTTTCCCTTCAATAGAGTGCTCTGCGTCAACACAAGACCTTCGAGATGCACACTCCTTCAACAAACTTTTCCTCCGAGATCAACAACTATTAATTTCCACCCTTCCACTCACCACCCAAGCTTGACTGTCGACCTATGACTTGAAGAATACAGTTTTGAATTGACCACCCTCAAGAGAGATAGAGTCGATGTCCTCAACATCAAGTAGGCAACTAGAGAAAAAATTTAATGAAACCATAGCAGAACAAGGAGACCATTTGTGAATTTTTTTATTAATTCATATTGAAGATTGTGCATCATTGGGTTGTCAATAACCGCAAGATTTCAATTTTTTTCTTCATAATTTTTAAAGCATATTTTTGGTAAAAATGGTAATTTATCATGTGTGTCATTTTTCGGCACTCCGCAATTTCTAACTTCTTCGCTTGTTTTGGATTCATCTATCCTAGCATAGACCTACAACACAAAATAAAAAAGCATGATTCAGCAATAGATCATTTTATTTTGTTTTAATCATTTTTTGTGTCGCTGCCTAAAGCAGGAAGACACATAGATCACTTTGTCCACTTGTCTCACCTGTTGTTTGTTGATGCTGTTGTTGTTGTTGTAAAAGGGTAACATTGTTTTTAATATCCGGCATACTTTGATGATTAAACCAAACTTCATTTCATAGATCAACATGGGATCCCTCATTTGCTGATGAGGTCAAAGGTCACATACCAAGGTCAAAGGTCATGTGAGGTCAAGTTATAAGATGCACAAATTGACCTAAATTGAAAAGTTGAAGTTCAGTTGGAACCAAACTTGAGGCATAGGTGCAACATCCGATCCCTCATTTGTTGATGCAGTCAAAGGTTGCATGCCAAGGTCAAAGGCCACTATGAAGCCTATCATTACAAACCGCGATAGGAAGCAACACATGCGGTCCGAGGACCGAGGTATTTTCTTAAGTAAAGAAGGGCAATGAGCTAAATATCAAAGTTTTTTATGTATCATGTCAAACACAGTGATCTCAAATTGGCCAGTTTTGGTTTTGTGTTAACCCCTCTGAGCTGGACCACCTTTTAATCCATACAGTATCACTGATTGGTCCATTACATGATATATATATATCAGGATATATATCTTAATGTAACCAATCAAAATAGACCTTCTAGATTTCTGTATGTACCTTTAAGCTTTCGTACAATGTTTCTGATTGGTAATTTCTAGGCCTATATTATATATTTAGCCAATCAAATCAGCCGGTAAATGTTTTTCAAGATGGCTATGGCCTGGGAAGCCATCTCAAAAACCAACTGTTTGGATTTCTTGTCTTGCATAATAGAAAAATACTAAATTATCTTTTTTATTGCATTATTTACTTTAGGTCTGATTGAATACATTGGTAAACATTCTAAATATGCCCAAAAAAAAGTTTTGAAAAAATTACGATATTTAAACATGAAAGGTTTGGCCGACTCTTTCAGGCACAATGTAACACTGATCCATGAGAAGACAATGTGTGGAAAGAGCCAGCTCTTCAAGAAGAACATCACCGTGATCAACGGCACCCAGACGGGAACACCATTCAATGTAAGTTTCGGTCCGAGGTGGTAGAAGAACGCATAGAAGGAAATTGTGGGAAGTTGAGAGAAGAGGGACCTGTCAACCTGAATGTAGAAATGAATAGCCAGACACCAAGGTTTTCCATTTTATACAAATATTAAATTCTGTTGTATTTTCCATTTTCTAAAGTCAGCTCTAAGATTTAGCCCATTCCAGGAAAATTCTTATTTCTTATCTCTAAAACCATTTCTAGAAATGCTGTCTCAAAATATAAACAAACAATATGGCCATATCTTTCTGTTTTCTTTCTGGATAAAAGAAAACATTGGTCACTAGAATAGCCGCTTTGTTAGTCACCGGTGTCATTTATTGCTTGTTGATAGTTTTCTGCTTGGAATTTTGACGCTGGCTAATCAAAATAACCGTTCCCGCTGTTTACAAAAAGACCAGGAAATGAGAATTAACTGACTTCAAGTCAATCTCCCCTCTACCTGATAGTGTGATGATGACTTTTTGGCCCCCGCCAACTTTAGTGGCAAAGGGGGACTATAGAAATGCCCCTGATTCTGGGTGTGTGTGTGGCTTTGGGGGTGTGTGTGTGTGTGTGTGTGTGTGTGTCACACGCAATATCTCTGGACTAAGCAAGTGTGGGTGTTACATCTTCGCAACATAGAGGCATCTCAATTAGGCGCCTGGATGGGATGCAACGTGGGGTCATGTGACATAGGTCAAAGGTCAAATATGGTCAAAAAATAGTTCAAATTGGTCCCAAATCGGGGTTAATTGTATAACGCGCTTGTAAACATGATATCTTTTGTCTAAGCAAGTATGGCTATTCATCTTCACACCTCATAGAAGTCACCCAAGTAGGCGGTGGATGAGTTCGAGGGTGGGGTATGTGGCATGGGTCAAAGGTCAAATGCGGTCAAAATTGGGATTTAATTGCTATTACACTCTTGTGGATTGTGGCAGGGATGATGTGAGTTGACTGGAAAAAATTGGTGGATGTGGTCAACATTCAGTTGGCCGCCGAAAAAGTTTAAGGTCTCATTTCAAGGTATGTGGGGTTCATTCAAGGTCAAAGGAATTAAATTGCTATAACCTTGTCAAATTGTGGTAGGATGATGAAAATCGGTGGGGGTGGTCAACATTTCAGTGACAAAAAAATGAAGGTCATGTAAGGTCATGTGGGGTCTTCAAGGTCAAAAGAATTTAAATGGCTATAAACCCTTGTTCAATGTGGTAGGATGATGAACTTGGTGGGTGTGGTAAACATTCTGTGCCAAAAAATGTGAAGTCATTTCAAGGTCATGGGGGTCATTCAAGGTCGAATCACTAAACGTGGTAGTAGGATGAGAAACTAGGGTGTGGTCAGCATCAGTGCCAAAAATTGAAAGTCATTTAAAGGTCACGTGGGGTCATTCAAGAAACAAATCACATAGTGTGGTAGGATGATGAAAACTGGTGGGTGGCAAAGTCGGTGCCCAAAAATTGATGGTCATTTCAAGGCCATGTGGGGTCATCCCAAGGTCAAATGGAATTTATTTTAAATTGCTTATTAACCTTGTCAATTGTGGTAGGATGATGATTCTTGGTGGGTGTGGTCAGCATCAGTGCCAAAAATGTAAGGTCATTTCAACGGTCATGTGGGGTTCAATTCAAGGACAAATCATAAGGATGTGGTTAGGATGTAGGATGATTGAAATGAAACTGGTGGGCTTGTCAACATTCAGTTGCCAAAAAAATGAAGGTTCATTTCAAAGGCATGTGGGGTCATTCTAGATCAACTCACTTAGTATGTGGTAGGAGGATGAAAATTGGTGGTTTGTTGGTCAACATCGGTGCCAAAATTGTTGATGGTCATTCCAAGGTCATGGGGGTCATACAAGGTCAAATACATCACATGGTTATATGATCATGAAAAAACTGATGGGTGTGAAGCATTCATTGCCAAAAAAATTGAAAGTCATTCAAGTCGTGTCGTGGGGTTATTCAAGGTTTGAGAACCACTTATTTCCATCACCAATCCTCCCTGTGATTTAAAATATATGTCCTCCATTACTACCGCGATGGCAAGGGACCTTTGTGGGTTCGAGAAACCGCCTTGTTTGATTAGAAACTTACAAAGTTTTTTACAAAGAAAAAACCACTTTAAAACCTCGCTTCAACACAATCGGAAGGTTTTAAAAATGTGGTTGAACTGCTCTGAAAACATTTTACATGTTAGTAAACAGGATAAGGAGGCTAACATACCAGAAAAATTTCTTGGGGGGTGGGTGAATTGTTTGACCTGTTTGGTGGAGGGACATAAATATGTTTGCAATTAACTCCTTAGTTACCATGTACCTATCGTTCTTTTATAATTCATTACACTGAGCTGATTTCCTTACACCAATGTTTACTGAAATATTGCATTGACTCTGGCCCGATATGGGGGAGTGCTAGCTGGATCATCATCTAGCCCTGACTTGCCATTCCGTGCCCGGTTATGGCGCCGTTCGTGGCTCTCAGTTGTCAGAGGTATAATATTCTTTCCTCGTTTGTTCTGTCAAACTCCGAGTCGAGGCCTGAAATTGTCCTCCCTTCTGGCTGTGACAGCACTGAGGTGGGACTTTCGCTTTATTTTGAGGCTGTGTTAGCTGTCTCCGATCCTCCGTTGTCTGGATTTTTCTGTCGGCTAGCTCAGCCTCCCACAGTTAAAGGTTGTTGGTTCCGTCATTCGGTGACATTGGCATTTCCATTGACTCCTGTAAAGCGTCCGATCCTGAAACGGATACGCTAGTTCCCCTCTTGCGGATTCTGAGTTTGATCGGCGAACTCTTGGTGTTGAAGCCCCCGATTGTCCTTTGGGTGTGCGGAGTCGCTCTAGTCCTCGCCTTTATTACTCTTTCAGGTCCCCTCCCCGGCCTGAGTGCTGAGTTGGCTCGGAGATTTCCTTCTCCGTAGCTTTCTCCCGGGTCAAGTTTCGGACTTATCTCTCAGCCTCAGATTAATGATTAAACTAGCACTCCCCCAGATCGGGCCAGAGTTCAATGCATATATTTCAGTCAACATTTGGAAAGGAAATCAGGCTCAGTTATATGATTATAAAAAACATAATGTGTTTTGGATAATTGTTTTACTTTTGGGCAAAAGTTTGCATTGCGTCCACAGTTAGTGACACTTTATTTCCAGATGTCGCAATAATGTGAGATCAAAAATTTAGTAGAAAAAATGAAATTTCAAATCTAATATGGATCATTTATTGAAGTGGCACTGGCACATTTTCACAAAATATGAAATTGTCTTCAATGTGCTTTCAAATGATAGTCTAGCCATTGGAAAGTATAGAGTATGTTGGAAAAATGAATCAAAGAGAACATCAAGACTTTTGCCAGTTGGCAAATTAAAGCAGTTACGAGGGAAATGCGAATAGGCAAACACGACCTAAGGGGAAGGGGGGAGGAGAAAGTTTAAGCCTTTAAAATAAATGTGATAAAACAATGAATCAATCTACATATGAATATCATAGACAGGTACTGATTGATATTAAAACCGACCAAAGGTCACAGGAACGGTCAAATAGGGTGCATTACGTTGATCCTGGGTTCCTACGGAAGGACATCTTTTGTTTTACGAATTCCGTATCCCACAATGCACCAACGATGAAGAGTAGTAGATAAAATAAATAGGGCATATTTATTCATGTTGTTTGGTGTCATACCTCATTCAATTTTCTGTCATAAATGTGCGAAAACGTTTGTTGTAAATAAATTTACCAGTAACGATACTCTTTGATTGCCTGTAATTTTTGCCACCCACAAAATGTTCGCGTAGTTTAAAGTCTGACTCAGAGATTGATTTCGAAATATTATTTTTTGGTGTTAATAATGAAAATAGTCAACTAGAACTAAAGCTGTAAACCTAAAAACACCAAAATTCCGATAATTTGGATGAAATCGGATTTTTAGTTTTGATGCAGTAAACATTTATGTGTGGATTTACGTCCATAGGTACTGTGTAATAACAAAAATTCCGGATAAGGGAATTTTTATGAAAAAGTTGTGATTTTCTATAGGAAGGAATTTGATTTAAGCTAGCAATTTCACACAGTGATTAGTATAAGGACTAGCATTATGTACATGCCAAAAACACGATTTTGTTTTGGAAATTGAGGGCGCCCTCCTAAGACATCTCGGATCCGGCCTTTAAAGGAGGGGCACTTAATCATTGAGCGTGCATGAAGTGATGCAATTTACTCATTAATAGATGGTTGGATGGGGGATAGAAATTTCGGTAAAAAAAATGATTGCCGTAGAAACCAGGATCGGCATTTTGGTATGTGTTTGTGTTATGGGGCTTGGGGGGTGGGGTAATTAAATTGAAGACAGTCACTAATTTATGTTCATCTGTTTTGAATACTAAAATAGTTTTTCGATAACTGGTGTTCCAAACATTATGGATGATGAGGAAAGTTGTGTGCCTGAACTTCACATCCTTCAAGCCCAAGAATCCATCAGAACTAGCTATTGGACTGCGTGGACCAATGCTTCTGGAAGTCTTTGCCAAGAAGGGAACTTACACTCCCGACAAGGTTATCCTTGAATACGAACCAAGAGACCTTCCCATGTGGTCACAGGGAGTCAAGGTAAGCATTGATATTTTTTAAACAAATTTGTAAATTTCTATTACAAAGGTTTGAAAGTTTTCAACCCTGAAGTGTGAATTTACAAAATGTTCTGTCAATGGTAGACAATGTGGCGGTTACTTTTACGTTGCATCAGTAATACTGTGGTTAGGCTATTGAAGTGAGCCGCCCAGGCCTGTATGCAGGGGGAGGGGTGCGACCACACACCCCAAATTTCACAAAAGTGGCATAGGTCCACTTTTTGCTGATTTTTTTATAAAAAGGTAAAAAAACTTAGAACAAATCCTGATAGCTAAACTGGACCCGCATAAGCCACACAGCATCAGTGTTAAATTTGACATTCTAAATATGACTGGCTCCTAGACTAGTCACAGGTCCAGTTGTGTTCATCCTAGCTTTGTTTTTGTTGTTTTTTTGTGACAACATAATAGACTGTTTGTTCATGTTATCATTGACTGCTTGCTGGCAATTTTTGTCATGTCTGTACTTGACAAAGAGTTTCACTTGAAACGTTGTGTATATAATGATTACTAGTAAGTTCATCACTGCTTGGCACCTTGACTGTATCGTCGCCCACATCACATACTGTCTTATCTGACGAATGCCGTTTTCGAGAAAATCGCCATTGAAATTCTACCAAGAGATTTCATGTTTGTACTATGGAATTAAACATTACAATTTACTTTTTAATTTTGCATTATGAAGAAAACATTCTGAAGTTTAAGTTTTAACTTTGCTGAGTTTTGAAGTGCAATTGTATTTCTGATATAAAGTCTGTATGTGAAATGTAAAAAGTTGTATTTTCACATACGACGCTAATTTCAGCGTCGCCCACATCACATACTGTCTTATCTGACTTTTTTTACTTTTTTGAGATACTTTGCATACGTACTTATAATGTTATGGTCTATACATGCACAAAGTTACAATCTTGAAAGTGACGTAATTAGTGAGATATTAATTAAAAATTTTGATCAATAAGCTTCAAACTGCATATCGCAATTTCACATACTTTTGTATATTTCATTTACACGTAATTTCAATAGGCATATAATTAACTCTGTTCATAAAACAAGCTGTTTACGCTTTTCACGTACAGATGTACAGATATATGTGCGTCGTATCTGCCTCGAGCGTGAACATGACGTGTTTCACATAGATATCTGAACACATTGAAATATAACAGTATGTATAAACTATCGTAGAATCATTGTTAAACCATTAAGTGTTGAAATCAATCCACAGAAATCCTTCATCAAGCTCAGGTTCGCACAAGACACGAGCAGGACGACCTTTGTAGAGCGCTACATCACAGCAGACATAGAGCTTGAAGATCGCAAACCTGTGGGGGACACTGATGATATCTATTCTTTCGTCATGACGATGAAGAGGAACGACATTCCAGAATGGCGTGCCAAGATCAAGGGATTCCAGAGATGGACTGAGGTAAGTAGATGGGCTATCCAATTTGAGGTCTGCCACCAGAGGGAGGTATGAATTTCAAATAGAATTTAGAATAGCCCCCTTGGGCAGTCACATTATTCACCTCCAACAGTTTTGGAATAACAAATATTGCTTGATAGCATAGACAAACATTCAGGATTTTTCGTCAAGATTTTTGGTTTATGTGTTAAACTAATACCAATATTTAGGATTTCTTGTCCGCCACCACCTGGCAAAGGTGTTATTTTTGTTATTTATTGTGTCTTTTAATAGTATTTTTTTTATTTATGCATTAAAAACAGGTACCACTAGGTGTATATTTTCACCAAATATGAATCCTGGATGGTGTATATTTTCACTGAAATCTAGTCCCATTAGGGGGTCACATTCAGAACCCCCAGCAATATTTTTTATTCATGTATTGAAAACAGGATTTTGTCAGAGTATGTCTAATTATTATATCTTCACCTTCTCCATGCACAGAATATTGAAGTCGACTGCCAATGGGGCAAGCCCAAGGACCAAGTAATTGTTGTCAACGGAACTGACAAGAGCCTCCAGCGAGAATACTTTGTC
Organism: Ophioderma brevispina; assembly: GCA_023653785.1. Lineage (NCBI taxonomy): Eukaryota > Metazoa > Echinodermata > Ophiuroidea > Amphilepidida > Ophiodermatidae > Ophioderma > Ophioderma brevispina. Next base: position 23,168 of record JAMKCH010059788.1, on the reverse strand, counting down.
CGCTTTGTCAGTGACCGCTGGCTGCTCCCAAATCAGACTGTGCACAACATGACCCTCCTGTGGGCAGATACACCAGAATGGCTGAAGACTGTAAGTTGGCATTTCACTTGACTGGTGCCATAAAACATAAAAGTTGTTTAACACACCCACCACACCACCTACACCTCTCAAAAGTTCTGACATCTGATACTACCACTGGACAATTTTAACCAAGTTTGGTGTTGGCCTTTTAAAGAGTCTCTTAGATTTTGTATTTCAATGACATAGAACACATTGAAATATGCCTATTTGGCCGTTTAACAACAAAAGTGACTTCGCTCAAAATTTCCAGTGACATCCCCAGATAGGATTAGGATCAAGTACCATTCTCCCCTTTTATCTCTATCAGTATTTCTTCAGTTACATTAAAGAAATTAAATAGATGCACACTGTTAAAATCACTGAAAAAGACAGCAAAGCATCGATTTTGCATTTTTTAATAAGCCACCACCAGAAGTTATAATTATAGTTTCCAAAACGAAATAAGTTTGAAACAAAAAAATAAAATATAGAAAGTAACAGTACCACTGAGATGGGGGCTTAGGAGGACTGTACAAAAAATTAAAGGACCCATAAAAATGGAATAAACTTGGTCTTCGAGGCCTGTAGTTAAAAGTGGGCCCGTAACTTCAAGACCCCCCCAACCTGGGCCCACAATTTCTGTTGATGGCCTTGGCAAAATAATGAAGCACTCAAAAAACCCTGATGTGATAGAAGAGCCGAAAATGTAGAGCAGGTTTTTCCCCTTGATAATGAATATAAGTTTAAATTTATTTTTCCTAACTGAAATGTCACTCTAAATATTCTTACGCTATTTTTTATCATCTTTGTTCACACCAGGTCGGACAGACGTACAAGGATTGGGCACCAATGGTGAAATATTTGGTGTTCAAGTCATTGAACCCATGGGACATCAGGATTGAACCAAAGAGGAACTGGATCGACAACTCCTATGCCATCTGCATGAAGGTATGGTATTAACACAAAGAAATGTTGTTACTACTTTCCTGTCAGCCTTTAAAATGTCCATTTATTTCAACTTCAGACAAAATTTTCTGCAATTACTCCATTTGAACCACTTTATTCCTAACCATTTTCTTTTCCATTATTCACAATGGATTTTTCTATTTTGGAACAATTTTAAGCAGTGGTGACACAATTTTGACAACTGATGTAAGTAGGTGCATGCAAGAGCTATTACCTCTACAAAAATCACAAAAATTGTGGGAATCTTGCCATATAAGCCTACAAAGGTCATGATTTGTATGTTATACGCCCTCTACTTGTATATGCCCTTTCTCCATAAAAAGTGCGTAAACTAGATTTTAAACAAAAATCATATTGCTGGGCCTGCAATGAAATTTCATAAAAATTTCACAGAATGTAGTTTAGTGGAATAAGTAATCCATATCAGTTGTCAAAACTGTGTCACCGTTGATATATTTTGGTTTTATTCTGGTTTTTGTCATAATAAATGAGACATTCAAACAGCTGTGCATAACATAACCTCTGGACAAACTAAGAAGCACAATGGCCTTTGGGGCATCATGATACAAAAGTTTGCTCATAACGCCAAAACGCAAGATTGGAATCAACTGAAATTTCGAGAATAATCTTTTCTTAATGATATCCAGTGACCCCATAAATAAAACAGAATAAGTTAGTATCATGAAATGCACCTTTAATCTCACACCGCATAATTGTTTCTTCTTGTTCTTACCCAGACCAAGAGCAACGACACCATGGACCTGATCTTTGCCATGCCCGACCAGGAGATTACCGTCACCAACTTGTCTTTACCAGTACATTCTGAGATCCTGAAGAAGCCTCTACCAGTCATCGCCAAGTCTATCGTCAAGCCCAACATCACTCTCATCCCTCTACCAAGTGAGTAGTATATCTTGTCTTGATGTATGAAACTCTTACTTCAGAATTGTTTTCAAAATCCTGGGGGGTCTCAAGTTTGGTTTGGGTAGGAGAGCCTGATAGTAGGACCCATATTTTTAGCAATTTTTGCCGAAGTACAGATAGCTATACCAGAGATGCAGATTTTATGCCAAATTTAAGCAAATTGCCAGTTTTTCATCCAAATTTTGGAACTCTTTAGCAAATTTGGAAAATGTGGGCTTCAAATTAAGGAAATTTGACTAATTTTCAAACAATTTTGAAAAAAAGAAACGGCCCATTATAATACCAAAATTAGCATAAAAAAGTGTCATTCATGTAAAAGAAGACTGAAAATGAGACCCATGTTTTTGGCACGTCCCCACATGGTCATTTGTGTTGAGTACCCCCGGTTTCAAATACTAGAAAATATCTTTGAGATGCACATTCTATTGTGTCATCCCAAGATATGAGTTTATGTTTCCTGCAAAACAACCCCTATCAAATTGATCAAAGTCCCATTCAGTGAATCTCACAATTGTCCATCTTTTCAGAAACTTGCAAGATCAACAGTACCGGAATCCAGACCTTTGACAAAATCCATGTTAACTACACCCTACCAAGCAGCTGTCCTCATATCCTTGTGAAGGACTGCTCTACCGATGAGCGCTTCACCGTCCTCGTCCAGAACGTGACCCTGCGTGAGGAGAGAGACACCGTCAAGACTGGACTCAAGTCTATCATCTATGTCAGCAAGCGCAAGTTTGAGCTTCTTACCAGGCTAGACTATGACCAAACCACCAAGATCCTGGAAGTTAAGGTAGTTGTAATTCTTAGTCGTAACAAAATGTTGATGCAGATCAAGCCAAGATGCAATCACACCTGGCCAGGGGGGAAAGAGAAAAAGGAAAGGAAGCCTCCCCAAAAACACAACTCACCCAAGACACCTCTCGAACGGCTCACCGGACACTTCCCTCTTTCCCCTAGCACCCCCATCGACTCCCTTCAACACCCACATCAAACACTTATCCCTGACACTACCCTATCACCACACGCCTCCTGAGAATCGTCACCCCAAAGCCCACAAACCTCACCACACCCCCCCAAGTACGCACCTCCTTCATATTCCCCCCCCCAATACATCCTGCCCCTTTCGCCGCCCCCCCTTTCTCTCTACTCGTAACCATCATCTCCCCTTACTCCCTCCCTTAACCGTTGGGGCGACTCAGAGATTTTGAAGTATAGTGTGTGGGTAGTAAATAAAAATAGTCATCTATATCTAAAAATGTCACCTAAAATGCTAATTCAAAGTGAAAATTTAATGCACAGTCTAACATTGCGAATAGGTTATCGTGTATAACAAAAATTCCGGATCCGAATTTTGATAACGAAGTTGTTGATTTCTATATGAAGGCCTTTTCTATTTGAGTGTAGGTATGGCACACAATGATGGATATGCATGGACAAGCATTATGTATATGCACAAAAATGATTATTTGGAAAATTGAGTGTGCCCTCACTTGGAATCTCTGGGTATGAGCTATTGCGATCAGGCCATGGACCTTTACTAAAAACCCGCTCATAGTATCCTATGGTATGTGAGAGTACACATAAAGCGTTTAATGGCATCAAAACAAAAAATCTGATAACCTCAAACTTTGGAATTGAGCGATCTTTGGTGAATGTTTCAATTGAGTTAACTATTCTATTTAATTAACACACAATTTTTTTTTTGTTTTTTTTTTTTTTTTTTATTTTTCCAAATATTTTCAAAATCTCTTGAGTCATAAATGTAGCTTTTAATTGCTGCACTTAAAAAAAAAATAAGGTCAGTTAAAAAGGCCAGACTCTTGTATTCCAAGGATAGTGCCCCCTAAATATCTAACAAAATGTTTTTTTTCATTGAATCTCCTTAACCCAACTAAGGAGTGATGTAGAAAATAATAAAAACTATTCAAATATACTTGAAATGGCCCATGCTACCACTGCTTCCAGTACTTAAAGCAATTTGGATAGTTACATTTTGTGACAAGGCCAAACAATTAAGCTATACTCATCAAACACAAAAACATTAAAATCTCTAAAACATTTTAAAAATATTTCCCCCTGTTTACCAACTATACTAGGTTGATGGACAGAAGTTCCTTGAGACTGGCGGTCAAAGAACGAGGTCGAGATTGAGAACACCAACACATACATTGAGGACGCAACGGACCCACATCACCTCTTCAGGACCAGGGACTCAAAGTTGTGGGTGGCAAACCAAGGACCTCCACGTCATGTGTCTAGCGTCACGGACACACCACATGCGGTAAGATTTGTGTTTTTATCACATGTCATAGGAGAAGTAATGTTAAGGCTTTTCACACTGAATAGGTGATCGATCCACTTTAGTGATCGATGACCCTTTTTGGAGACTAAATACAGCTATTTTCTGAATTTTTGACATGCCCTGTGCAATAATACCTGGCAAGAGTTCCATAGTACCCCCTTCAAAGTTCTACATGTAAACAAATTCTTTTTTCATTTTTGGCCTAGGTTAGAGTTTGTGTTAGTGTAGTCCATAACTAAAACAAAATTTGTTCCGTAGAATTTTAAAGGAGGTGGTGCATAAGGAATTCTTTCCTCAACACCTTAGTTACGATATAAAAGCTTTCCAATTAAGGAAGAATTAATGAGCCGCGCCTCCCCAAAGATTCAACAAAAGTAAAAGGTCCACTTGTTGCTGAGTTTTTGATAAAAAAAGGTCCAAAATTTAGAGACATTTTGCACAGAAAGTCCACTTTTTGGTGATGAGATGTTCAAAAAGGACCAGTGAAGTGGGTTAGGTTCACTTGTACAAAAAAAAAGGTCAGTTCCTGAGTCCCACCAATCGCCCCCAATTAAATTTTGCGTACGGCCCTGTGCAATGTTATTAATTACTACCAGTATTAAATATTTTAAATGTAACATAATTGATCAAATTTATAATCATATACTACTGTACCTGATATTATACTAGGCCTCGGTGGCAAACATGAGGAGTCCAGGAGAAGTGATTCCCGGACCCCATGGCTCCTCTGCCAACCCATGTGAAGAATGACACCAAATGCGTGAGCTGGCTCGTCCCAGGCGACGACTGCAATTATCCAGGTAATAACCACACCCTGTTAAACATTAACATGATTATGTGAAGGGGGTACTCTGAAACAATCACAATGCAGCTTGGTATCCCCTGGCTTTAAAAAGCCACGGGGGGTGGGTTGGTACATTTGGTGACCCCACTTTTCTGCTCCCGTTGAATTCAGCAGCCTTGACGGAATTAAGTACAGTATCCCCTGCGATTCTTGAGATTTGGCCCGAAATCATGCTCCAGGAGCAGATCTTTTTCAACTTGTTCTCATAGGGGCGCTAGTCATTATTATGTGTGCGCTTATTCCATTAATGTTTATATTGAATATTACAAAAGACAACTTCCTGCCGCTCGGATTCGTGGCCGTGTAGTCTGTGGGTGCTCGTCATTTTGGGGGGGGGGTTTTTGGGGGGTTTTGTTTAAAGGTCGTGGTTCGAATCCCACTCCAGGAACCAAATTTAGTTATATTTTTTTGGTATTTTAGAGTTGGAGATTGGAACATAAAACATCATAGTTGTGATTGAAGTAGAAAAATTTGAAATAGCTGCCTTATGAGATAATAGACTGGTCATGGTCATGGAGCATGATTTTCGGGCCCACAATCTCCGACGTGCATCCCCTGCACTTTATTCCGTCAAGGCTGCTGAATTCAACTGGAGCAGACAAAGTGGGGTCACAAAATGGGGATTTTGTGATAGCAGATTCCTCAAGTTTGGTTTGAGTATGGACAAGGCTCCGAGAGTGGCAAGGAAATTAGAGACCGATTATTCTTATACAAATTTGACCAAAAAAGGGACCCATAGCGATACTAGAGATGCAAATGTGGGCCAAATTACCGGAAGGAAACATCGCACCTTGTTTTTGAGAGCGTAATTGGCGAAGAATGTCCAAAACTCCGCGTAGTAGCAATGTTGCGCTTGCCCGGTTTGGGGCTCACCCAACCGGACACCACTTGCACCGCATGATCGTTACCAAGATTTGCCAAAAACGCGGACAAAATATGGCATGCCATGGTGGTAATTGACAAATGGTTCCCCATCGTATGGTGATTCTATCCCATTGGATATGTATTAGTGATAAATGATTCGGCGCAAAAAACTGTATTACAACAGGGGTTCAAATCTATGTTCGCTATAGCGTGCCAATTTGTCCGCGATTTTGGTAGCGATCATTACGGTCAGTAGCACAGATTGAGTGAGCCCACCGGGCGCTTTGCAAATCTCCTCTACAGTATATTTTTCATTCCACTGAATTGTTTCTGTTGACTTTATTCTGATTATTTATTACCCCTGTGTATATCAGACCAAAACATTGTAAACAAATAACATGATTCAAATTCCAACTTGTATATTAGTCCTTTTCTGGTCAGAGGGTAAATACAGTTGGAAAATAGTAGCATGATTCACATTCTGGCAATTCTTTGAAAGAATTTGTGAAGCCAGATGCATTTTCCAAATAGTGTAATTCAAGTTCCTAATTTCGCCTGCATTTTCATTGGCGCATTCCTTGGAAGGGTCATGGAATTCATATGGAATAACCCTAATAGGCCTTGCATGCATCTTTTTCTACAAATACAGGTGTGGAGTTTCTGTAAAGTGGAAGGGTTTTGGTTTTGTTTTGTAGAAAAACAGCCTACACTAGTTATTATCCCCCTGGCTTTAAAAGCAGAGGGGGATATTGCGAGGGTGCGCATGTCCGTATGTGTATGTATGTGTATGCATGTGTGTTCCAGTTTGGTTAGGTTTTCGTTTTTCGCGTCTCCTTCGAAAAGTTTAAGTCCGATTTAAACCAGACTTGGGGTGAAGGTGCAATAGGGGTTCCTTCATATGTGGATGATGTCAAAGGTCATGGACCAAGGTCAAAGGTCAACTGAGGTCATGTTCCAGTTTGGTTAGTTTTTGTTTTTCTGGTCGTCTTTGAAAAGTTGAAGTCCGATTACAACCTAACTTGGGTCAAAGGTGCAATACGGGTTCCTTCATGTTGTTGAGGTCAAAGGTCGCATAACAAGGTCAAAGGTCACATACCAAGGTCAAAGGTCAACTGTGCCAACTAACCACCTTGTGTATACTGCCATCTTGCCAGGGGGATCGCGCAAGTTTACTTGCTGTATTTTTTTAAAAGAGGTCGTTAGTAAACTCTTCAAGGTCCTAGACTCTGCTTAAAACATTCACACACTTTAAACCTGTTTATTTTCATTTACAGAATGCAAACTCACCAAATTTTTGTCATTCCCACTGAACCGCGTTGAAGATGAGGAAGTCTTCATTAATGAAAATAAGGCAGCCTGCTTCAGCACCGAGCCCGTCTTCTACTGCCCGAGAGATTGCACACCAGTCCCAATGGAAGAGGTCTTCCTCAACTCAGATTATGTTCCCAAAAAGAAGACAGTTAAAGTGAGTTCTTTACTGGTCATAAACCTGTCAGTTGTACATTCTGTTGGTATTACATATCGTCGCCCGCATCACATACTGTCGTATTTCACATTTTTGAGGGTTTTTTTTTTTCAAAATTTTGCCTAATTACTTAGTTCATCAATTTCTTGCCATCCACAAAGTTTCAAAATTTGAGGATGCCTAATTAATTAGTTTATAATTACATATTTTTGTCATTTTCCTCAAAATCATCATATCCGTATTTCACATACTGTCGTATTTTAAAATCGCCATTCATTTACAGCGTTGTATTTTGCTGATCCCAAAATAAATGATTTCACATACAGATCTATTTTGACGTATTTCCGTCGATCTTTCGTAAACAAGCTTTTCACATAGTGATCGATTTTACGTGCATTGAAAAACAACGGTGTAATATGCGTTGTATTTTGTACATTATTTGTGATTTCACATACAGTCTTATAACTTTGCAGCCTAATTAAGGTAATATAATTGTAGTTTTAAATTAGATTTATGGGTTATATTGGACTTTAAAATGTTTTCTTCAAAACAGTAAAGTCTAGATGTTTCTTATATGCTTCGTTTTACCCTATAGACATGAAAATCGCGTAGATTTTGAACTGCGATTTTCTTGGAAGGAAAACATGATTTTGTAAAATACGACCGTGATGTGATGCGGGCGCGATATTTCGTACATGTGCACACAATCCTAACATCAAGCCTACTAACCAAACATCCATCTTCACCTGACCCGTTCTAGTTAAAGTGGGGGTTTCATGCTATGGATTTTAACTTTGTTTTTTAGGTTATTTCTTGAAAAAAAATCTTGTCTTGATCATCATGCAGCTTATTGAAGTGGACTACTATACCCTTTTATTCGTGCACCTAGGGGGTGCTTTGCGGAGGGAAAACTGTCAGAAAGTCAATGGTTGAGTAACTGTCTGCTATAAATGTATATTATAATAGAGTACTCCAATCCAATTGTCATTCCAACCCCCAAGGTGCTCCATTGATATGTTATCAGGTCAATTACTCCACAAATATATAAATAAGTCCATAGGCAGTTGTTGTAACCTTTTTATGGAAAATTAAAACCTTTTGAACACCATGTATGTTGCTCATCCGCAGTCAGTCCGTCCGCCGTCCGTCCATCCGTCCATCCGTCCATTCCTCCATACATCCATCCATCCAGCCATCCATCCATTCATCCCTACCTTTACTTATAGATCTATATCTACTCACACGTGTATATCAGAGCAGGGAGACTTGTCAAAACGGCATTTGACACTTTGGTTTCTTGGGCAGTGTAAGGGTGATCCAATCTTTTTTTGTAGTTCAAAACACCAGTCGACTAGACTCGTGTCCTCTAAATCCTTTGATCTCTTCTCTATTTGTCACAGATCGGCTTCTCTTGCATCGAACAGATGGATGCCAGTAACAGAAATACAAAAATATAAGGACATTGAGATTCAACACCAAGGTTCCTGATCTCATTAGGGAAGTTGAAGTTGAAGGTTGAAGTTCACAGAGGTGCAACGTTCTCCTCAGTGTGCGAAAGCCTCTAAGCTATGGGAATAGACCTATGTCTCGGTTATCGTTTTTGTGTATGAATACGATTATGTCCAGCGATTGTATATTTTTTTTTGATTGCAACTTAGGAATTACTCAATGAAAGTTATTGTGAAAAGGGCAAAAACGAATGGCAAAACCATAACCTATGCAGGCAGGGCCAATCATACAGGGATATTTAGATGAGAACAGAAAAAAGAACCAACGAAAATAGGCATGTTGTAAGGATATGGGTGGATTGCTGATTTTTGTGAGATGGTCAGATATTTATTTAAATTATAAATAGTAAAAAAAAAACCAAAAAACATAAAAAAAATTATATACATTGTTTTATTAGTAGAGCAAATTATGCTTTTAACCCTTAGATCTTACTCTGTCAGGTGCAAAACTTTTAAGTATTCTTTTTTTTGTACAATTTTGATATTATTTTGGTAGTATTTTAGTGGGGTTTCCATAAGGTGACACCCTTTTCTAACATACTTTCTGACCCCTATGAATTCGGGAAACCTTAACGGACCTTAACAGAATAAACCACATGGTTTATGTGTTTATTCCGTTAAGATTCGAATTCATAGGGGTGTCAGAACAGGTGTCAGAAAAGGGTGTAACCGTATGGAAACACCGTATTTAGTTAACAAAATATGAACCTGTCCCATAATTAAAAATTTTATCATTTAACAGATGGTGAACAACGACAGTGTACATTAAAAAAATGCCAAGAAACCCCCTTTTTATAAAGAAATACGCTTATATTGCAATTACAAAGTATTGTCTCCTAAAGAAAGTCCGTTTTAGTGTAATATTTAAGTAAAACTCTTCAGTGACAACAGCAAAAATCAGGAACTGTAAAGAAACATGTTGGCAGTAGTAAGAAATGATTGAGAAAAGAGCTATGGAGAAACATATCGCCTGTGTATTATTACAAACATGGAAAGACAAACGGGAGAAACCGAGTGTGACTCTGAAGTCACTGTCATATGCCCATTGCAACAGTAGCAGCTCATGCGCTGTGGATTCGAACCCCTCACCTATGAGTGCCACTCTCATGGCATTGTACTATGTTGCGGCATATGGAAAATTCCCAGAAGATGTTGATGCATGTTTGCATAAGATGACACGGCTGTACGTATGTCTGGACTAGCTGTGTTTGTGGGGGTTTCCGTCCACACTGGACCCATTGAACACTTTTTTCTGCCCACCTATGGGAATTCCAAAACCCTTCATGGAATAAAACACATGTTTATCCGTTAAGGTTTCCGAATTCATAAGTGGTCAGAAAAAGTGTGTCAGTATGGGTTAAGGTTACGAAAACTACCTGTTTGTGTATGTTACCACCTAGTCATGTATGTAATTTAACTAACAGCATTGTCAGAGTTGCAACTCATGTCTTCAAGTGTGTATAACAACTGTCCATTGTCCATCTGGCTATGTGCAACTCATGTTTTGTGTTCAATAAAAAGCATAGCATGTTTTAAGTTGTCTGTTGATGTCTTGTTTTGTTTTTTTGTCAACTTCTAATATTTTTATCACAGAGGAATTTGTGTCAATAAAGCTTATAGCATCTTTTCCTCAGACTTTAAATCGGCACTGGCACATTTTCAGAAAATATGAAATTTCTTAGTTTGCTCGCAAATGATAGTCTAGGCCATTGGAAGAATAGAGGTATATTTTACACATACCCAAATACCATACCCAACAGATAAGGACATTAACAAGAGGCTTAAGACATCCAGGGAATTTGTAGGCTAGCTTAAAGACACTATCAGTGATCACCCAAATAGCTTAAAAGTGAAGGATAAATCTGTAGAATCATCATCAGATTTTTTTCTAACAAAAAAAAATGACAGAAAGGAAGAAAACAGTAGTTTTCAAAGATATGAACCTCCATTCAATTACGTGTTGTAGTAAGTGTCCGTTCGGACAATAATGACTTAAACATCCGATTTTGTTCTTATTAGGCTGCGTTTGGTCCTATCACTTGCAGGGTATGTTAGGTTACCTGTACTTGTTCCAGACATGCAAAAATCTGATTTATGATTTTTTTGATTTTCTGATATGTCAAATCACTGATAATGCCTTTAAATCTAGAGGACACATTATTTTTCAAATGTGCCAGTGTCTCTTTAAAGGGATAGTCAGCAATAATACAAGAGGACAAGAGGACTATTTGTTCAAACTACTTTAAAGGTGCAACAGGAGATTTTGAGGCACCCAAATAGTGTCATAATAGTGTTTTCATATAGATTAGACACTCAATAGATTTCTTACCTTGTATTTGGCTACAGAAATGTCTTAAAAGAGAGCAAAAAGATGATTTTGATTTGCTTAATTTTCAATATAAAACATAGGCTGAATTTCATATTTGCTCCTATACGAAATTAGAAATTTCACAATTTTTTTACCAAAGAAACTTTTCTCAGCTTTAATCCTTTCAGATGGGAATATTTTAATAGAACGATTTACATCAGGGCAAAAATCAAAACTTTTGATTTTTTAGGGACCCCTGATATGTGAAATCTCTCGTTGCACCTTTAAACTAACTGAAATGGATAGTTTGGGACTTGTATTGAGCAGTAAAAGAGTTTTACATGAAGGAATGATAGTCACCTAAGAAAGGCCCTAGTGTAAAGTCAAAGTCATTTGGCCATTTCCCACCTTTTCACTTCATTTTCAGTCAAAAGATCTTGGTGGTAAAGTTCCAGGGTCTGATCACTAATAGCCTCGTCCCCAGAGACCCAGATTTTACCGGATGTGGTCCAAATTGTGGTATCGGAAGAAAGCTGCTATTTTTCTCATTTACCCTGTGAAGTCTTAGGGCTAAAGGATGTTTGGTTTGAATGTTTAGCGAACATATGCCCCATTTTGGTCAACCAATATTAATTTTACACAGTACTCTATGGAGATTACAAAATCACATTTTTAGCTCTCACTTTAAAATGGGTTGAAATATCGGCACAAAACTTTAAAGATAGGGTTTTGAGGTGAAGGCCATTCTATCAAGATGCAAAAATTATAGACTTAAATCTGGTCATTCCCCTTTAATAGTTAAATTTACATACCACTATAATAATAAATTGCGAACCTTTGGGCAATGAGAACATAAATAAGGAGGTCATGGACTATAGTCAGGGACAGAATTAGGCGACCAATTCCGCGTCTGACGTAATTTGATGGTGCAGAACAAATGTCGTCCGTGAATAATAATCTGTGAACAGTTAAAGGTTATTAAAACAGAAAGTTTACCTACGTGAATTATTGTGTCCGTGAGTCAAAACCCGACTCAAATAGGGGATGTTTGGACATTTTAAGTCATATTTTGTTCGAACAAGCCCCGCCCATAGTGCACATTCAAACCAGTCCGCGCTGATTGAAACCTTGACATACGCGCCAATTGGTCACCTACTATGGCCCCCGACTATAGTCTGAAAGTTTGTTTATATACTTGGGGATTAGCAAATCCCTGTTTATCCCTTTAATCCCCGGGAAATACCCACTGTGATGCAATTTTGTCTGACTTGGACATCCTTTACAGGACACAACTTGAGGATAGTCACTCGGAGTAAACACCAATAAAATCGTGCTTTTCTATATCTCTATGTAAACCATGCCACCATTCTTCGTATCTCTGATTGCTCATTTCAAATATTACCTTCCAAATCACCAATCAAAACGGGCTTAGATCTGATAGATAAGCAAGGTAGTGCCCAGGGGGTTAAAGGGGGAATTTAGTGATCCTCATAAAGTACCCTTATTCTTCCAAATAAAGGGAAATGAGACAGGGCGGTGCCAGGGTAAAAGCATAGGAGGGGTGATGAATGAAACATCAGGGGCGAAACAGTACAAAATGAACTAATTTTGGTTAAAACCCCTAAATTTTGAACATCTCAGGGGTGCCGGCGGCCCCCCCCCCCCCACCCACCGCACCGCCATTGGTGCGGGCCCTGAAGTGAGATCAAAATTCTCTAGTAATTTAACTTGATAGTGATAGAACAATATGGAGAATGTTTAGTGGGTTGTGTTGACAAAGAAGTTGAGAGAAAATCACCAAACTACATAAACTTGACTGTCCTAATCGACCCTAATGGCGAATTTAGGACTTCACTTTAGATGGTTATTAAAGCATCTATAGCACATTTTTGAAGGGTTCCCCATTTTCAAAAATTGGGAGGATTTTACACAGTGCTCTTGGTAACTGGTAGTTAAACTAACTGTGAATGGTAACTAGAAATGTTGAATGTCACAAAGAAGGAATTTTGTACTAGATAATTATTAGCGGGTATCCCCGATAATAATTTCAACGGCTGCTGGAAACATACTTCCAAATGGAAAAATAGCCGGGAAATAGCGACAGGTACGTGTCTACGCTCTCCATAGTTGTTTTTAATAGTTCGGGCAAGTCAAGTTAGACTGTGATTTCCGAGGTGGGTGGCACTATTTCCTCATGGACGGACATAAAATTCGCATTTCCAGCTCGCCGTTAAGTCCTGGGGGACTCCAATTCCATTTAATTACAAAATCGCTTATTTTGGATAAATACGAATTTTTAGCTCTCGTTCGCCAGGTTTATTAATTTCCTAGACCATACCAACATAACTTAGTGCAAAACTATCAAATTTTGAAAATTGTGGGCGCTCTTCAAAAATTTGCCAATTTTACTTTACAGGACTATCAGCTGATCCACCTGAAGAGTTAAAATATTTGAGATTTGGGCAATCCTGGTTTTAAAACGTTTTATATTTCAACTTATCAGCTGCCATATAAAGATTGGGTGTAGGGTTAGGTTTAGAGTTAGGTTTAGATTTACTAAACCTAACCTGAATCTCGTATGGCCGCTATAAGGTGAATAATAATGAATCCTAAGAACCAAGGATTGCCAACTTTGCCCATTATTTATCTCTGAGCGCAAGTATTGCCGATTTTTTTAACCAAACAAATAATATTAAATGGTTTTCATGACAATGGAACACTAAAGTCAGCCCTAACAGTCCTTTGGTTTCTAGCTTATCTACAGAGAGGAAGGGAAGGGGTTAAATGGATATAAGAAGATAAGAAGATTAACAATCCGTGAGTGGGATTCGAAACAGGGCCTCCGGCGCACCATTCCTATGAGCTAGGGGGGGGGGGATGGCACGCCACTAGGGAGTCGTGCCAGCCAGTGATTTCATGTCCCATATGAGTGTTGGTGCAATGACGTATCGCAATTTTTGGAATTAGGTCATTCTTAGCCTCAGCTCATTGGGTTTTATTGGGTTTTGGTGGTGTAGGGTGTACGTTTAAAGTTTACCTTAAAATTTAATTTTTGCTATTGATGACGACATTTTTGCACAATATCGCCCCCCTTAATCAAAAACATGTTTTCTCAGCTTTAAGTAGTCAGCATATACGCTTCAACAATTCTAATACAACACTGCAGAACTCTACTTGGACGAAAATAAGTGTGTTGTTGTTACATCCTGAAGAAAATGACTGATAGTGGCTTTACGTCTTGAGTGTTGGTAAAAACACATAAATCCTTAACCAGACACCTCTCCCGGCACCGGTTTTTCTCTCTCTTTTCTGTATGTCGGCGGCTAAACCCTCACCCTCATCGGGTTCTATAAAAATTGATGAGGAGGTTAGTGGTAACCCTGGAGACCTAAAAAGAAGATTCTCATAGGAGAGGTAATGGCGGCCATCCAGCACTTTGACATCAGGAAGGGCAGCCGGTCAATTATCTTATGCTCCAATAAATCCTCACACAGCAATATTGCTGTGAATAAGAGGTGAATCCGGCCACCCCCGTTAGCGGGGACAAAATCAGACTTAAAACTTTGGTTTTACTAAATACAACTACTCCTTATGGCTCTACAGGCTGATACAAAATGAAGTTTACTCATTTTCTTAGTGGTTTTGTAAAAAAAAAAAATCTATACAGAATCCACCGTAAACTATAATGTCATTAGAAAGAGCAGTTTCTGAACGTCTTACTATAAAAAGATTTTTTTAATATGCTCATGTCAAACAAAAGTTACACTCATTTGAATAAAAACACCCATTTTCCTAGCTGCACACATATGAGTAGCTTGTGAACAGGATATTTTGACTGGTTTGCAACATTTAATGACAAAATGAAATTTTTGAGTTAAAACTTATCTTCACTAACCATAGCAACTAAAATTTAAAAAATTCAAATGCTGACAAGATGTAAATTATAACACAGCTGTTTGACCCCCATGCAAACCGTCTCTTATTTTTAGAGCAATTTTAAGAAGTGGCAACACAATTTTGACAACTGATATAAGTAGGGGCATGCAAAAGCTATTACTTCTGCAAAAATCAGAAAAATCCATTGCGGGAATCTTGCCATATAGGCCTACAAAGGTCATAATTTGTATGTTATAGCACCCTCTATATGCCCATTTTTCATAGAGAGATGTGTTAAACTAGATTTTTAGTTAAAAATCATATTTGCCCGCAATGAAATTTCGTAAATTTACGATGAAGTCAGTGGTATGAATAATCCAAATTAGTTTTCAAAAGTGTGTCGCCGTTGATATTTTTTGTTTTATTCTGGTTTTGTCCTAATAAATGTGACTTTCAAACAGCTTTGATAATTTTATTCTTGGATCTCCTGCAGGGGTGGATTTAATTTTTTTTCTGTACTGGCCCGTTGGGCCAGTGAACTAGGAAACCTACTGACCCTGCATTGAACTCACTGGCCCAACCATTTTCCATGCTATGGTCATGAATTTCTTGCTTACGCCAAACTTGAATTGGCCTAAATGTCAAAATTACAATAGGCCCTATATTTGAGCCTTCAGTCCTGAGGAGAACTCAACTTTGGGTTTGTGCGACGCAAAGCGCCAAACTTGGGGCCTGAGAACTGATTTTTTGAATAAATTTGGTCTTTGGAACTGATTTTTTTTTCAATAGGCCTATATGGACTTGGGATCTGCATTTTAGGTCAAATTACAGGTTGTGGATATGATCTGATGAACTGGCAATATATCCCCATGGAGCTAAAATCTGTGAGTTTTGTGGCAAAGTAGGGGAATCTAGAGGCGTGAACTGTGAGTCTTGAACGACGCACATGCCCGTGCCACCATTTCATATCAGTGCCCAAACCCCTCCTCCCCGGGGCCTCAGTATTTGTGTCTATTTTGTCTACCCTTTTTGTATTTACTTTACACTAATTTTCCATCACCTACATTTGTAGTTTGTACACAGTACAAAATTATGTGGACAAAATTACTCCTCGTGTTCTACAAAAAGCTACAAAACATAATTACTTGCTCAGTCTTCAGTTGTCACTTTTGGGAGATAGCTAGAGATAACCTCGGGCCCATTTCTTTTCTTACTCGCTCTTTAGCATCTTTCTATTACTAGGAACGTTTCTTGTAGGGCCTGGTCCACTGGTTAAGAAATGCTTCATTTCTGCTGAATTCTGCAGTTAGAATATATGTATGCTGTTATGAAATTATGTCGTAACGTGAGATCATACTTTTCGTGAGCAGCACTCATGCACGTAGTCTAGGAACCTACTGGCCCTCGCTCCTATGCACATAAGATGCTATGATTGATAGAGGGACTAACACACCGGTCTGTGTTAGAGAAGTCAACTAGTTGGGCAGTTGGGACGTCAGCATGACTTAGTGATATCTTGAAAAAAGCGAAAATACGTAAAATTATAAATATGGAAAGGCGAAAGATTTGAGGATAATTCAACATGGGGTAGGCCTCTCCTAAAACGGGGAAGTATTACAAGACCTTACCAAACCTACATTCTGAAAAATCAACTGGCCCAACGGGCCAGCCATCAGTTGAATTCTTACTGGCACGACTGACATTTCCACTGGCCGCCATTGCCAGCGGGACAGTGCTAAATCGAGCCCTGATCTCCTGTGTTCTTGCAGCTTTGCTTTGGTGATCGCATGTATGAAACACCACAGTGCTTTAATGCAGATCTTGAACAAACATAAATTCCAACACACAGTTCATAATTAATCATGATTAAGATAGATGTAGCACGGTTTGATTAACTGAAATAATATTTTATTATTTAGATCAGGCTTATGAGTGTTGCCAAGAAATCTTTGTTATTGTACAGTTTCGGTAAAAAAGTCCCCGGATGTAATACAAATTATTGCAAATTGTACAATCCAGGCATTTAGCAAGAACGGACATGTAAATTTCAAGGTAAATAATCTCAAACTGACAAAGCCTTCTCCTGTTTTCGCAACGTGTATCAATATGGCTGGAGTTGGCTTTGATCCCTTAAATAGACACTGGCACATTTGAAAAAATGTGCGCCCCTCAAGATTTTTCAAAATCGATATTTTTGCATGGTTGTAGGCTTTTATATAACAAAACCCTCACCAATGATGAAGACCAATCATCTTCCTTAGGGGTAAACAAACGATTTTTTATAATTTCGCGTCGCCGGCTACGCGAAATTCAGCAGACGACGAAAATAGCGTTTACACAATAACGCACGCCTGAGAATGTGTCCCATGCTATGCACACTGCCCCCCCCTTTGATCGGTCTATAACCTTGGTGGTTTTAATATCAGAGTCCGAGTCAAAAATATTCAGTCAATATATCACATTTGTGATTAAAGTTTGGAAAACTAAAAGTTGGCCTACCAATTACCGCTGAAGGTCTTTACCTCATGTCATGTCCCTATCCTGTTTTGGGTAATGTATTTTATGTGTAAAAATTATCTTGTTTCTTTCTTCTTCCAATGGCCTAGAGCGCAATTGAAGAATTTCATCTTTGTAAAAATTTCCAGTTGCCGCGCTTTAAATGGCGTCAGAGGAGCGAATAGACACACCCCCCCAAAACACAGGTATACCAGCTATAACCAAAACAAAACAAACACTCAATAGATACAATGCCAGGTCAGGAAGTTCACGCTTTTGGTAAAAGTCCATCAGTGGCTTAACCATCTTTTTTTTTAATGTTTTTAAGTTTTTTATATATTTTCAGGGGGGCAATGCGATATATTAAAATTTGTTAGTAACAAAATAGTATATGGCCACTGTGACATCACTAAATTTTTCAGGGGGCAAGAGGGGGGGGGAAAGATTCCCCACATGGGAGGCGCTGCCCCCTGCCCCCCTTCCCCTGGTTTCGCCACTGAGTCCACTCGTTCTTTGGAAAAACCATAAAGGTATTTCTTACCTGTAATTCCCCTCGAAGTTAGCTTCTCTCTTTACAGTAGTAAGGTCACCGTGGAGAGAGTTTAATTATCCCGTTTTTGGTGTCGCCTGAACGAAGTTCAGGAGGCACATACTATCCAAATCCTGTGTGTGTGTGTCGTCCGTACTCGGCTAACCTTTGGTCCCCCCCAACTTTAGTTGGCAAAACTTTAGTTGGCAAAGGGGACTATAGAAATTCCCTGCGCGTGTGTGTGGTGCGTGGCGTCCCAGGCAATATCGCTGGATCTCAGCAAGTGTGGGTGTCCCATCTTCTCAACAAAGATGCAATCTCAAGTAGGCGTTGGCTGGATGTAAAGTGGGTCATGTGTAAACATAGGTTCAAAGGTCAATATGGTCAAAAATAGGTCAAATTTGGTCAAAAATAGGATCGATTGTTATTAAGGCCTTTAAACATGATAATCTTTTGATCTAAGCAAAGTATGGTGTCCATCTTCTGCGCAATCATAGATGCCACCCAAGTAGACGGTGGCTGAGTTCGGAGGTGGGGCATGTTGCATGGGTCAAAGGCAAAGGTGGCAAAAAGGGGATTAAATTGCTAAAACCCTTGGCAATTGTGGCAGGATATTGAAACTTGGTGCGTGGTTTTCACATTCGTGCCGAAAAATTTGGAGTCCTTTCATCAAGGTCATGTGGGGGGGTCATTCCAAGGTCAAATAGGATAATAGTGCTATAACCCTTGTCAAATGTGGTAGATGATGAAACTTGTGGTTGTGGTCAACATTCAGTGCCGAAAAATTTGAAGGTCCTTTCAAGGTCATGCAGGGGTCATTCAAGGTCCAATGGAATTAATGGCTATAGCCCTTGTCCATTGTGGTAGATGAGATGAAACTTGTTGGGTGTGGTCAACATTTCCATGCCAAAAATTGAATGTAATTTCAAGTCATGCGGGGTCACATCCAAGGTCAAATCATACACATGGTAGTATGGTCTGAACACTGATGGGTGTAGTATTCATTCATTGCCGAAAATGTTGAAGTCATTTCAAGGTCGTGGGGTATTCAAGGTCCAACTAACTCAACTGTGTAGTTCCTGGAAACTTTGTGGATGTGGTCAACATTTCCTACCCGAAAATTGGGAAGGTCATTCAGGTCAAGTAGTCATCTAAGGTCAAATCAACAAAACAAATTGTTGTTATGTCAATGTATTCCACTTTGATAACCGTTAATTGCAATTGCAATGGCAGCAGCCTCAGTGGGTTGAGAACCACTTATTTCCATCACAATCTCTGTGATCTTAAAATTATATTCCCTCCATTTACTATCAATCGCGAGGGGCGGTGGACCTTTGTGGTTTGAGAACCGTCCTTGTTAAAACACAAAAATGCTCTGCTGTTAAAACCCTCATGCCCAATTTACTTCAACTTGATAGGGTGAAATAAGAGTAAGGTGCCACCATATCAGTGGTAGATTCTTATTGGCGGCATTAATTTGCATATTAATGAATTTAATTATCTTATGTGCATATTTTTCAGCATGTTTGCGGTTACCTTTTCTGTGGGCCGCAGCTATATCTGGCAGGAACCACTAGCAATTCCGGGTGTGCGTGTGTTTGTGTGGATGTGTTGTGTGGATGTGTGTGTCACAATTGTTATTTTTTTTTAACTTGCCTCAAATTTAAAGTTTCACTTCAATTGGAACCAAACTTCTGTCATAGGTGCACAATGGGATCCGTCATATGTTTATGGGTCAAGGTCATTTAAAGGTCCAAGGTCTGTGAGTTCAAGTTGAAAAATGGCTAAAATGTAAAATTCATCTAAATTGGAAAACTTGAAGTTCAATTGGAACCAACTTTTGTCATAGGTGCACCATGCGATCCCTCATAGTTTGATGAGATCAAAAGGTCACGTGCCAGGGTCAAAGGTCATGGGGGGGCCCACAGCTTATATGCTTTAAATATATGACGCGAAAGCCACAACGGCGAAATTCTAGTTTAAAATGCTCTGCTGCTAAACACTATGCCCGATTTTACTTCTAACTTAATAGAGTGATAGAGTAAAGGTGCCACAATATCATGTGTAAGATTTGGCGACATTATTTGCCTATTCATGAATTTTAATTAGCTTTTTGCATATTTTTCAGATGTTTCGGTTAACCTTTTTAAAATGCTCTGCTGGCTAAATGCTATGGCCCTATCTATTACATGCCGTATGAGTTTCCTAAGGCTATACATATTGTAGACTTTTGTGAAAGAGGGGGCGGGGTGGGGTAACATTTTGGTGACCTCATGTGACCTTGGGTGACCTCATGTGACCTTTTGTCCGGTCCATGTTAACTTTAACAACCCTTTCCCCTAAGGCTTGTGTGCAATGTTATCTGGAGTTTCGTAGGCGTTATAATGATGTAACTTGGTGAGGAAGCGGGTTTAAGAGTTCTCCACTGAATTATATGTTGGGCATCGTTGGGCAATTACATTGCAAATGAGCGAATTAATATGGAAAAAACCGTAATCGCTATATGTTTGAAACGGTACATCGGATCTGCAAAATTTCCGTTTCATCACTGCAGAACAAAACCCATTATTTTTGGCATCTTCTTGCCAGTTAAAATTCCTGATACATGCGACTAGGTTGCAAATGAGCTCATTAAATATGGCATAATTGCTGTATCACTAAATTCCACATCGGATTATGTCAAAATTCCTTTGCTAATGAAACAACCTAGACCATATATCTTGTGTGTGACTTTTGCTCTCCTTGCTTATCATCAATGCCAAATTTTTTATCATAAAGCAAGGATCGCTCAACCATGTTGACAGACTTGTGGTTCGAGAACCGCCTTGTTCTTGATACTGCCGGGTGCAAGATTTTGCCAATGGCAACATGGAATTTACCAGAATTTTCGTAATGCCATTTATACCTATGTGTTTGAGCCAACTATTTACTGGGTCGAGGTTGTACTAATATCTAATATTAAACTTTATTATTTTTACTCAAAACTTTAAATTGAAAATTAACGTGGCAAGAATGTACATCCATGTATTTGAAAAATATCCGACAGCTATTTTCTGTCTGGAATATTAAGAGTGTCTCTTAACTTTCTTTCTAAGTTTTGAATATTACAACCATGGCATTTCAAAAATAATAGACGTTGGCAGATCCTACATGTGATTGTTTTTGTAGGGGGCCATTTTGTTTACATGAAAACCAAAGGTTCAAAGTAGACAATATTCCCATAATTTGACGGTATTCATGCTTTCCCCTAGCACCAATCCACCTAAAGCCCAGGAACAACAAACGAAAAAAAGGCGCGCCACGCCGTCATGTTTACTGCGTAGGCAGCGTATTATTTTACCATTTCGCAGCACAACGCTGTACCCACGCACATATATAAACGCTGTTTGTCATGCTTGCAAACACTAGAAGGATACTTTTATGTCACTAAACTGCTACTTTGAACGTCACTTCCTGGTCATTTGCGCCATCGCGAAATCCTTTCATTTTGATATTTCCTAAAGCTTGTCTAAAACCCATGATGTTATATCCCCATTTTAATCAAATCTACAGTTTCTCAAATACTACTGCCTTTCATGCAGATTTTACGTTGATACCAATACATACTGTGAATAAAACTGTTTGGGGAGGTATTATAGTATTTTAAAAGCAATGTTCAGGGACCTTTAAGCTTTGAACCTCTTACTAACCAAATCGTTCAGAGTAATGACCTTGATACAAACTATATGCGTTGTGCTTTGTTTTGGGATCCCCAAGGTCATCCTAAGGTCCCAAATAGCCAGCACCTTAGGTGTGTAAAAGTTTAAAATGGGTCAAATGGCCAATCGAAATGTATGCATCGAGTAGAACCATGATGAAAGATGGGGTAAAAAAAGCTTCCTGGAAAGTGGAAATTTCGCGCTACTTAATTTTCGCGCTTTTCGCGCAGCTTCTTAGCTAGCGCGAAATTAAAACCCGCGAAAATGTTTATTTTGTGTGTAGGGCTATGTAGGATAGCTGAAATAAGCGAATTTAAAAACAATCGACAATGTTAAAAATCGCTGAAACGCCAAAAATTCACAACGCGAAAATTATACTTTTACAGTAATGGTGAACCTTGTCCATAGTACCTATGTTTTGGTTTCAAAGGTCAAAATTTTCAAAATTGTCAAAATTTCAAACCCATCTGTTCACAAATAGTTCACTGGCTTCGAGCCAAATTGGGCAAGACGTGACCCACCTGAGTAAAGCGCCACTTTTGGCACACTTACTCTTAGGTCCCCAGAAACATTCGAGAATGGGTGCCAAGTCTGAGGGCCTAGGTCTGGTTACGCAAAGAATAAAGGCCATATGGGTCTACTGTAAATCCGTATATTTGCTAGATGCGGTCTTATATTTTATCTATTACTCTATTGTGTCATATGTCCCCATACCAACATTCAAGTTTGGTCACCTATTTTGGGGGGCCGGTGGGGGTTAGTCATGTAACCCAGATGTCAAAGGTCACATTGTGTAAGATGTGTAAAGCACAGCATTTTTCTAGGTGCAGGATTAAATAATTGTTACAATCAGGTTTATTGCAGTATTTACTTAGAGAGTATTGGTTGTATTGTGTCCCATAGAAACATTTTAAAAAAAAGGCGAATTCCCAGTCTGTACCTATTTCCAGGGCGCGAAAGGTCCAAGGTCAACACTGTTGACACTGTTTAAATTTGTGTCCTTACATACAGTGTTACCCTGTGTTCATTGCTATTAGATTGGGCACAATGTCTATGTTTCTATGGGATGTATAATAGTAAAAACGTGTTAGTCCAGCCGGTACTGGATTTTTCAGTCTTAAAACTTATAGTCGGTGTTTGTGGTACAGTCAAACACCATTTTGAATCAAGGTAATCCATTAAAACCAATTACATGACCCATTGGGGGCTTACATCATGGTCATCCAAGATGGCTGCCAGAAGGTCTCCAATATGGTCCGCGCAAATCAGTTGGAGTCAATCTAGTTTCTCATATTATCGTAGTGGTTTGTGGTGTAGTCACCTTT
>JAMKCH010059784.1:0-22701 GCA_023653785.1 Ophioderma brevispina | reverse complement strand
TTAGGCAATACTTACAAGGAAGATTTCAAGCAATCATGTTTTGTATGGGACCTTGTATCTATCATTGAAACTTTGTGACTCATGTGATGATAACATTTGACATCTGTCAAACTGGCTCTAAGATGCAAGGTGTTGATGAGTCCGTGTGTGTTAACCAGGACAGTTTGCATGACATGTTTATTATGAGCACTGTCAAGACACAGCAAAACTGTTACAAATTGGAATACACGAAAACTTGGCTACAGATCAAGTGTGAAAGAGGCAGTTAAAAGTAGAATAGGATGGCAGGAACTTATGTTTTTTTAAAGATATGTATGGATTTGCAAATTTGAATATCACTCTCTATGAAAGCTTGCATCATTTCCAATTATGTGGGTGTTGCAAGGCCTAGAAAATTGTTGGTTGGGAGTAATCCCTCAAAAATACTAAGGCAATGCTGTTCGATGGGCAAACAGACGGTGGGGTCATTTTTTACATTCATATTAAAGTTTATTGCAATCTTCCTGAGTCAAGTAGTACAATGCCTCATAATATTAAAGTAAAAGAAAATGCTATTGGGAGGTCAAAATTAAAACAAGGCGGTCCGAACCACAAAGGTCCCCCGACCGTCGCGATAGTAAATGGAGGGAAATATAAGTTATGGATCAAAGGGAGAATTTGATGGAAATAGTGGTTCTCAAAACCCACTGAGATGCTGCCATAGCCGTTGCAATTGGACGGTACAAATGATTGACTACATAACAATAAATATTTGTAGGTATTTGACCTTAGAGACCCACTTGACATGAAATGACCATAAAAATTTTTGGCACGGAATGTTAACCACACCCACCAAGTTTCATCATTTACCAACATATTCGTGGTTTGAACCTTGCATGACCCGACATGGAGCCTTGAAATGGACCTTCAAATTTTTCGGCACTGAAGGTTGACCACAACCACCAAAGTTTCATCATTCCTACCACAATTGACAAGGGTTATTAGCAATTTAATTCCATTGACCTTGAATGACCACGATGACTAGAAACGACCTTCCAAATTTTCGGCACTGATGTTGACCACACCCACCAAGTTCCATCCTGCCACAATTGCCAAGGTTTATAGCAATTTCCTCCCATTTTTGACCGCATTTGACCTTTGACCCATGCCACCAGCCCCACCTCTGAACCTCATAAACCGTATACTAGGGTGACATCTATGGTGCGAAAATGGGCACCCATACTTGCTTAGATCAAAAGATATCATGTTAAAGGCGTATAGTGCTCCCAATTTTGACCAACTTGACACTATTTTGGACAATATTTGACCTTTGACATGCCCCCACATGACCCACTCAGAACTCATCACCGTCTACTTGGGTGACATCTAAGGTGCGAGATAGACACCCATATTGCTTAGATCAAAAGTATCGTGTTTACAAGGGTTTAAGACATATATCCTATTTTGACCAAAATTTGACCCTATTTTTGCGTATTTGACCTTTGACCTATGTCACATGACCCCACTTTACATCCCAGCCAAGGCCTATGAGAGGCATATATGTGCGAAGATGGACACCCAACATTGTTAGATCCCGAGATATTGCTGGGACCACACACACACACACACGACACAGGGCATTTCTTTATATCCCCTTGCCAACTAAATTGGCGGGGAACACAAGGCGGTTCTCGAACACAAAGGTCCCCCGCCAGTCCAGTACTAGCTAAAGAACAAGAAGCAAAACAATTTTAAGATCTCAGGAAGATGCAAATCAGCTTTGATTGCCAAGGTGCACGGCATGTACGGGTGCATGCAACTTTCTGTCTGTGCATATAACTTTTGATCTGCATGCCACGGCGAAGTTGCGTGTTCATGAAAAATTTAAAACTTGTGATCTGTAAAAAAAAAACTATACAATTTCAGTACCTTCATAGAATGTTGGACTGTTGACATAATTAAAATTTGCGCTGACGGTCAATAGCCTACGTGTCTGACATGTGTAGTACTCTCAGATTCGATGTTTACATCCTGATACATGAATCTTTCACACTGTGCGTGTAAATTTTCAAAGTTACATGCACTGGTGCATGTAATTCTAAAATTGTAATTCGCAGCCTAATGAATAGTGGTCTTGAACCACTGATGATCTCAACTTGACATGCCCTCCTAAAAATTTTGCACTAAAATGTGAACCACACCCACCAAAGATCATCCTCCTACCACATTGTTTAGTGATTTGACCTGGATGACACTCATGACTTTGAACTGACCTTCAAAACTTTTGGCAATGAATGTTGACCCACCCACCAATTGTAATCCGCCTACCACATGTTTAGTGATTTGCACCTTTGAATGACCCCGCATTGACCTTTAAATGTCCTTCAAAAATTTCGGCAGTGAATGTTGACCACATTCAAAGTTTCATCCTCCTACACCATGAGTAGTAATTTGACCTTGAATTTACCCGCATGGACCTTGAAATGACCTCCAAAATTTTCGGAATGAATGTTAACCACACCCACCGATTCACACTTAACACATGTAAGTGATTTGACCTTTTAGATGACCCCGCTATGGACCTTGAAATGACCTTCAAAAGTTTTGGCACTGAATGTTGACAACAACCGCCAAATTTTCACCTCATACACATACTTAGTGATTTGACCTTGGATGACCCCCACATGACCTTGAAATGACCTCAACATTTTTTGCACTGAGTATGCTTGACCACACCCACCAATTTTCATCCTCCTACCACATGTTTAGTGATTGACCTTGAATTGCACTGCATGGACCTTCAAATGTTTCGGCAATGAAAAAATTGACCACACCCACACCCCAAATGTCATCATCCTATAGGGTTACTCATGTTTTCCTCTTTTTGCCGCATTTGAACTTTAACCAATGCCACAAGACCCTCCTCCACAAACTAATCCGCAGCCTACTTGAGTGCATCATATGGTGCCAAAGATATGACACCCCAACTTGCTCCAATCAAAAGATATCGTGTTGGACAAGGTTTATTAAGATATTTAGTCCTATTTTTTGACCACATTGGACCATTATTTTGACACCACATTTGACCTTTGAGCCATGCCACAGACACACTTTGAACTTTTATCTCAACCCACCGCCAATTGGAGATACCATCTATTTGCCAAAGATGACATCCACACTTGTTAGTCCAATATCGCGTGGGAAGCACACACAAACACGGACGGCCAGCATTTCTATAGTCCCCCTTCGCCAACAAAAGTTGGCGGGGGGTGACCAACAGACACAATGAAAAGTTGTCAATATTGCACAATCATGTGGCAAGAAAGGTTTTTTTATAAATTTTTTTTTGTGTTAGACGCTATCCAAGGTTGCTCATGACTAGACACTCCATATTGGGGTGGTCCTATACTAGGTAGGAAGAATGAAATGAGTCTATATGCTATTGCAGGGGGTCACCGATTTTAAAAAGGTGACATTTACTCACTTTGACTTACCAAATCCCCTAATGTCACTGATTCTTAGTTCTAACGGAGTTGCAGTTCATGTCAGTGTACTTAAGAGGATGTTGGCGTCAATAACTGGTCAAATGAAAGAAAATTGAAGGCACTAAAAGTATACTAAAAATTTGCCATTACTAAAATTCCACATCGAAAACTTTGCAGAAACATGTGTTTCAGAATACCTAGGCTCAGAATGTTTTTGTTTGGTCCTTTTAATATTTATTCGTATAATAAATACACCCAGAGGAGTTGGATCTACCAAATAGGGAGGTCGGTAAGTGAAGTATTTTAAAATTTTTCCCGAAAGGTTTTTCCGTCGGAAAAACCCCGCGATATCCTATGTACTCTAATTCGTGCACCGGGCTCGCCCGGGCTACGACGTGGTTCGCACTATCTTCGACTCATGCGGATCTTGCCAGGTTTGTGTGTGTGCTGGTGTGCACACGTGTGTATGTATTGTGTGTATGTATGTATGTGTGTGTGCTTTCGGGGTTATTTTTTTCATGTACCGGTACTTACACTTAAAGTTACACGGTTGCTCTGTTAAGTGTATCATTCTTTATAGAGTGACATGACAGATAGATACCTATTCACAAGAGACTGAGGTAACCAACAGTAGACTACAACTGCCATGAAACTAAGTTATGATGAGCAAACAAGCTGCATTCAATTCAGTCACATGATTGATCTCAAGATTCTAGTTAGTCAGCTGAACAAAGTCCAAATGATGGTTCCAAACCATAGTCTTGAAAGCATGCAGAAAAGCTGCCATTTGATGCTATAGTTTGTGTCATCCCAAGCGAAGGCCAAATCATACTGCTACCGTTTCTTGGACATTCCCAATAGCATTTCGATGTGACAAATTCATTATTGTGTCTTGTTGCTGATTCCAAGCTACGATTCATTGCTGTGGTGCAATATGATTTTAGGCGCAGTGATGGTCAGTAGTATGTGATCTTGCATCTCTAGCACCGTATTAACCTTGGTAATTTCTATCAGTATCAGACAAGCAGGCACTGAAGATCTATTGCTCATCAATCATAACAACATCATGCTATTCAGGTGAATTGGCAAAACTAAACGTAGCAAATGGTTTACTTTGAAAGTTCTTCACTTTGGTTGGGCCTGCATTACCATGTTTACAGACGGTACCTTCAAGCCAGGGATTAACCGGTTTATCATTTAGCATCACAAGACATCGTCAATCTTAACACATTTACCTATTGTGCCACCAGTTAATTTAAGATCTTTAGTACTGCTAGTGATGAACACCGAGTCATTAGTTATAAAACTTACAAATTTTGTAGAGAACTATCTCACTCTTTCATTTAAGACCAAGTATGAGTTTGTGCACTTGTATTTCCAGAACGAATGGCGTTTTTGTTTCGGGAGCGTAATTTTCCGGTGCGCGGTGTGAATTGGTGTCACTGAAGTAAAATCTGACTAAAGTGCCCTCGACCCTAAATGGAATGACTCACCAATTGTTTGCCCGAAAATAAATTATGGTATGTCAGATTCAATTTTGTTTGGAAAACATCAACAGATTGACAAAACAATAGTTGATGGAGCTTTAAATAATCATCCTAGGTGGAGTTTGGAGCAAATTTCATTCTTCTCACATCGTTGTTTTTTTCGACCAATAAGCAAATTTACGAACTTTGAAGCTTGAAGCTTGAAGTGAAGAAAATCGCGTTGCAACGTTGTGGATTCATTGATTTTACACTTCTTCTTGGAGTGTAAAGAACAAAGTTGAGGTAAGTTTGACGCAACAAAGTTGTCCACTTTGTGCCATCTAAGGCAGTATCCATGACTGGTTCCGTCGGAGCAGAGTGATGGAAATTTAACATACAAGTGTTTTCGACCTTTTGCATCGTTGCCGGTTAGCGCCACAGGTGGGCGGACATGAAAGTTGATGTGCATTTACATTAATACAGATGCAAAAATGATTTCACATTTGACTTTTTATTGTGACCAATTTGACAATTACTTGTAATATTTCACAAAGTCCACATAGTATGCATAGTGGAGGGTAATCGCCCACATAGATAGGTAGTGTACTGGGTGTTATTTTTTTCATGTCAGATGTGGTTGGAATAAACTCAAATTTGCATCCCAGTTCGATAAAAATAAATTGTATATAACTGCAAGCCCTATAATTTTAATGAATTTCTAGTAACCAAATTTAGAAGATTGAAGGGAATGATCCCAGAGGGGTTTAATTGAGAGATGCCACAGAGGGGATATTGATGGGGTACCAGTGGTTGTGGGGGATACCAGGGATGAGGGGAACAGGGATGGGGGTGGATCATGGGGAAAATAAAAATATATGAAATTTAATGATTAAATTTCACATTTAATTTTTTTTAAATATCCATTGGTGATTGAGATTGTAATGTTTAAATTGTGACATTTGTCATGTGATGTGAGGTTCTAATTTCAACAGTATTTGCTTTGTCTGAGTAGAATGTCCACTTGGGGATGGGGGGAGTGGACAAGTGGTTTTTATTCACTTATTTTGTGTTTTTCTTTTGCTTTCTTTTCTTTTTAATTTATTCTTTTTCTTTTCTCTTCTCTATCTTTACTTCTTCTATTTCTATGAACAGCTTCATATGGGGCAAGTGCATATTTTTTAAGAATTTCATTTGTATTAATGAAATAAACGGCATGCACAAATTACCAAAGTACAAATTGAAAACCCCCATAACCCAAAACCGTATTGAGATGAGATAAATTAGAACCGCAGCTTCCTCTCATCAAGAGCTTTTTAAAATGATATGCATTTCAACATTACTCGATGAAAAAATGCAACAATACAAACTCATAATGGTTATCCCGTAAATCATCCCAAATAAAATGGCACGCGAAAAAAAATGAAAAAAATCAAACTTTAACTCCCATAACTCCCAAACCGTATGGAATATGGCAATGAAAAAGGTTGTCTCATCAGCCAGGGCTTTAAAATGATATATAATTTTACCATTTACCTTCCAAATTTTAAAATATGGTTTTTAGCTACAATCATTCATGTCATTGATGTCTCCAATTGAATTTAATTTACTGCAAATTCTGCCTCCCTACGGTTGACCTCAGTACAGTTAGATACATTGACCCGATTCCCTTAGTTTTTTTATGAGGGCCGGACGCCCCTCATATTGCTTTAGTCGTAGTGCGGGGTGTCTTATATAGTGTAGCACATTTTGTTTAATTAATGATTGTTTAGGTTCGACCACGCAAATTGCCGGGAATTTGTAGGGATCCATAGAACGGGAGTAGAAGGAGACGGTATTGATTTGAATCAATATGCCATATATCGGAAATCTGAAAAAAAAATATTTCAAACATCGGAATTCTTAAAGAACACTATCAGTGATTTGAAAATTATTTAAATTTCAGGAATAGCTTCAAAAATTGAAGGATAAAGTCTGGGAATTCTCATAAGTTACCTTTCCAGCTGTACAAGGACAGAAAGAAAGAAAACGGCAGTGTTCCAGATACGATTCTCCAGTCAATTACGTGTGGGAAGTAAGTGTCTGTTCGGACAATAATGACAAAAAAAAATCTCAGATTCGTCCATATTAGGTGGCTCTGGGTCTTATCATTTGCAGGGTATGTTGTTAGGATACCTGTACTTGTTACATAAGTGAGAAAATCTGATTTTTGTGATTTTTTTTCGATTGCTGGTTAGCAAATCACTGATAGTGGTCTTTAAGTGATTTTTGAGGGAGATTGTTGCAGAGAACAGAGAAAGTGTTTTGAAGAAGGAATAAAATCTGCGTAAGTTTGTTTGAGCTCAAGGGTGTAATATTTCGCGAGATGGTTTCAACCAATTCAAGTGGCTAGATATTCCTGTTCTCGCGGCCTTCGTTTACTGGTGCAGGGGTGTATTTTTTAATTAGTGAAATGGCTGAGGCAATCTAGGCATACTTTTAGGTTTTGACTTATTTCTTAAATTACGTTGTAAATATATTATACTAAACATGTATATATATAGAGGAATATATAGGATATTTGTAATGGAGAATAAGATGATGTTTTTGAAGAAAGACAGACATCTTTGCTTGGGTGTCGCCGTTGCAACCCCCGAAAGCTAAATGGAAAAATCGCCCACCTACTTCATAGCTCGTTTGCGAGATATCCACGTTGGAAGAAATCGAGTAAGTAGTAATCCAATATCCCACATTACATTATGTCAAACTTGTCAAAATAACGTTGTCTAGTTTAAAGCTGGTAACTTCATTATCTGTACATGATGCAGGTCTTAAAATGACTCATTACTGCGTTATGGTATATGGTGAATCGATCGCATGATCTATCACCAAGATAATAACCTAATTTAAGGGCACTTAAAGCACACCAAAGGGCTTTCCGTTGCATATGTTGTTTATTGCAATGCTGATCTAATTGACAAGTTTCTGAAAGGCCTACGTGCTAAACTATAGAAAAAAATAAATAATTTGTTTTTGCAAAGTTAGTTTTACAAGGAAAATGTGGTAAAGAGAAGAAATCAGCCAATGTGATATCTTAAAATGCAATTAGCCTATTTGTTAAGTATTTTGGATGACCATGTACGTGTAGATGGAAAATAGGGAGCTTTGCGAAATTACAAAGCTATTCTAACTGAGATTTTGGTCATTTTGAGAAGATATGGGGCCTTTAAGTTCACAAAAAACAGTTTGTTTTGCGTAAGGTAAATGCGAAATATCAATTCCCACCACCCTCCTGTTCATACTTATTCAACTATGATGTAATAGTGACTTCATATTGTGAATATTGAGTACTCATTGATACCAATAGAAATGCGTACTCTAACTACGCGTGGAGGTACCTAATATATAGGAATTAGAAGCCCAGTAAGGAAAATCGGGGGGGGGGGGGGGGGGGCATTAGGGACTTTGCGATGGGAGGTGGGCGCCGGTGGGTGTATGTGTGTTGCGAATTTAGTATTTGGGTTGGAGTGTATGTGTCCGTTTGGTATGGAAATGAATGTTGGTGACATTGAATACTTTACGTGAGTATATTTTTTTTTTTTGGTTTTATCAATAGTCATTCTATTGTTTTTAATAATAGTTGAACGAATTCGTTAAATATTGGGCAAAATAAGAAAATTTATGCACTCTTAATATTTAAAGCCCACTACATTTCAATGATTCCTGTTTTAACTAGAGACCTGATTAATTTTCACTGTACTTCATTATTTACGCTAAATTATTATTCATATTGTTGTTGCCGTTATTCTATGATGAACAAATAAAGAATGATTGATTGGTCTATTGCACATTTCCAGGTACAAACATATGGGGAAAATAGTGGTCCGGAAAAGGGCATCACAAAAATTCTAAAAAAAGTATATCCAGCACCCAATTTAATTGTTATTATATAAATAATTTTGGTGCATATCATTAAAAGGCACGATCAGTGATTTGCTAAACAGAACATCGAAAAAACAAAATCATAACAATTCTGGTATTTCCGGCAGTTGGCGTGACAAAATTCAGATGTCCTAAACATGACCCTGCACAGTGATAAGACCGAAAGGCTCAACGTAAATAAGGCCAAAAATTTGATATTTTAGTCATTTACTGTAACAGGGGCGACTAAGGTAGGACGGACAGGTCCACTCGGTCGGACTTACGAGCCGTGGGGTCGCCTCGACAGAAGTTGGGCGACGCCGGACGGGACACGACGGGGGCAGAGAGCTTTATATATAAACACGTAATTAATTGGAGATTCGTATCTTTGACCCGCTTTTTCTTAATTTTTGTCAATTTTTTAGTGGAAAAGGATAATTGTAGGATAATTTTGGAGAATTGTACAGACTTATCTTTCCACTTTTAAGCTATTTCTGCGAATTTCAATATTTTGGGACTCTTTCGTATGGATCACTGATAGTGTCTTTTAATCATAAAAAGCATTTGTTAAAATGTTATAGTGCATCACTGTGGAGAAAGCGGCAAAATGGCTACTTCCAGTCCAAATTGGACACTCCCTAATTCTAACGTGATCAATATTTTATTTTTTTCTTTCACTAATACCTATGTCTTAGAGCATTATCTATTGCCTGTGCAGATTTTTGCCGAATTATTCCAATGGGAAAATGGCATTTTCTTTGGATGTACTGCCCAATGGGAGCCCCCCCCCCACACCCCACAACACACACACGGAAATGTGTGTAAAAACACGTTATCCATGAGTGGTTAAGCAGGTTTAATTAAAGAATGTAAAAATAGAAGTACAGTAAATGTACTTTGCTTTGTCGCGTTTATCTTGTTACTTGCGTCAATTTTACAGTATTATAAGCAGCATTCATTCTTCTACCCAACTAAATAGGCTTAGTGTGTACTAATAATAAGTATAATTTATATTTCAAAATGATTAAAAATTAGTGGCCAAGAAAGTTAGTTTGCTAGGTTGGTGTGGTCATCAGTGCTTTTTTCTTTTTTTTATACCCTACATATTCCCACGCTCTTTAATAACTCACGAATACACAACATTTCCAAGAGTGTTAATTAATTTTCTTTTAGAGTATCAGTTTATATACTGTTCATATTTACCTATTTTGTTGGAGGAATTGCCAGTATAATATTGATAAAATTACCATATCTGTAATAGTATTTTACTTGTCAGAGACCCCGGGTGAAGTATAAATTCAGTTCATAAGTCTCCTTTTGGTAAAACTTTGCCTCAAAAGCTCACTATTTGGCAAATTTCGGCTCCAAATCAGGCAAATTTCCACAAAATTTCAGTTCCTAAGACCATACCTTTGGGACACAAGTTCCCAAGCACCCAATTTCGGAAAGGAAAATCGGGCCGCACATCCTACCTGAAAAAAAATTAGAGCCATCTACCGCGCATTCGGTATGACATTTAACTGTCATTCAACCAAAAGGCCCCCACGTAAGGTCGTCAAAGACGCCCCCGAGCATGCCCGGGGGCAAGAGGGACATAGCATCGGCGGCGGCGGAGCGCTTGCTCTACAGTGAGGTTCCGCCGCAGGCGCCTGGACGACTGGCGGAGCACTTGGTCCGGCTTTGTCGCGCGGCAGACGAACCGCGCCGCCAGGCCTGTCGCGCGCAGGCCGCCTTGACGCCGGCCTCTCTAACCAACGCGTAGCTGACGAATAGACGGGCGAGCGGGGACCGGCCCGGGCGAGCCAGCGTCTGGAGCAGAGACGGAGGCGGCAAGACGGAAGATGCGCGAGGAGGACACGCCGCGATGGCCGCGGGTGCCAAGCAGACTGCAGACTGCCGGGGGTGCTAGTCTGGGGGCCACAGAGGCAAGACAGAGACCGCCACGGGAAGGCGAGTAGGAACAGCAAAAAAACTGCCGGGTAGAGCCTCCGGAAAAGCGACAAGCTAGTAAAAGGAACTTCTACCGGGATGACCGTTTGTATTGGGCGTACTGCATCACGGTTAGAAAAGCACTTCGCGTATACAATAACTTGTAGCAGTGCAAGTGACTAGAGATATCTAAACCGTCGTACGGATGCGCGAAAGAAGATCGACAGAATAGTAGTATGGGAAGACGCCGTGGCGAGACTTAGTCGCTCAGAAGCAAAAAGGTTTCGCAAATATTCGCCGTTTTTTCGGAGCTAATAAAAATTGTTTAATATAATCCTCGCTCGTTAAACAAAATGGCCCACACTTACCTCAGAAGGTCTTTTATATAATAGATGCATTAAATTCATAATGATTTAATTCTGGAGATACAAAATCAGGGAGGGAAATTCTTCCACATATAAATTGTATAGTTCCCACAACAGTGACGACAGCGGCATACTAGCGCCATTACTCAACATGTGAAAGCAAATTGTAGCTGTATATTTTGTTTATTCTAAGCTTTTTTGCAATCACTGTGATGATTGTAGGTTATTAAGGATGTTTAGTAACAACTTGGGTGACTAATTTTATCTGAGTTGATTTGAATTCAGTAAATTGCTGCTACACGTTTTGCAGTAACTCTTCTGCAAACTAAAATAGAGCGACAGGTCCCTAACGAAAACGTCATTCCGATTAAAGAATGCGCATGATTTGCTCGTAAGATTTAAGGGTTGCAATTGCGAACTATCTAAAGAGCAGAGAACCGCTAAGATCTAGTTCGTACTTCTCTGCTTACGTACGTGTAGCTAGACTACGTACTACTATACTGCATCTGCGATACTTTCTTTCCTGACGTGTCCAGGGGGTCTGGACCTGTCCCTGTTTTTTTTTTTTCTTGTCATTTTGAGACTTTACCGTCTCACTTTTGGCTTTTCCACGTCGCTAAGACAGGCGCAATGTTCACGTGAGAGTGAACCAATTCCTGACTGAATGTGCATTCAGTTATTGTAAAAGCGGTTTTCATGTTTATTGCATTCATTATAAGCGAGCGCGAAGCAAAGCTCTTTGTCGCCTAACGCAGTATCCGTATTTGAAAGCTATTTGAAAGCTAGAGTCGGACAGTTTAAAACTACCGACCCCTCATTTGGTCCCCCGTTTCGTTCTAACCATGACTCATACGCTTTATAAATAGACGGGAACCAAACAGGGTTCGCCATTTTTTAAAAATTGTATTATTTTGTAGTCCCGCGATATTCAACAAAAAAAAATATATAATACTCCATTCTGTTGGATATTTTTTTTTCCTCAAATTTAATTTGTAAAATGTATGCACTTTTTAAGTACATTCTTGTGTTTTTGTGTTGTTGTTTTGATGTTTTAAAAATCATGCTTGGAATAATGAAACCCATGACGTAAATAAAATTGCTGCTAGAGGCCGAATGTCATCAATGCTAAATGAATTGTTTAAATTCGGAACCCTTCCTTGTACGCATTGGCTTGTAAGGGTGGTAATCTTCTTAACCAGGGTCTACCCAGCCGTGCAAATCGATCGTTCTGCTCATACATATAGCCATGAAAGCAGCACTCATCACAACGATTGGCTGGCGATGGCGAATTTCAGAATGGGCATCAAGGTCAGGGTTGGCCATGCATGGTCGGCTCATACATCGGAATCGTGAAACCAAAGCAACATGGCAAATGCAAATGAAATTCGCGATTTTCTATTTGCCATTTGTGGTACATTGTGTACGTTGTTGCAAGCTAGGCAGTCATGACCGTTTAGTAACTTACGAGTGATAAAGGCCTAGGTCTTTCTGTCCCATGTGTCATAACTTAGAGGCTACCTAAAAAACACTAAACCATGCCAGCAGTTATTGAGTTTAGGCATGTTAGGACCCAGGTTAGGACAGGTGTTGCATCATTAATCTCACTTTTTAGGTGCGAATGATACTTCGAAACGAAACCCAGTAGGGCAGCGTGTGAATGAAAGGAGCCGACCACTTATGAGTCCTTGGCGGGTTTCGAGGGTTGAGATTTATTCCGTTCAAATGAAGCGGTACTCGGAGTCTGAAGCGCTTCATGCACCCGCTGCCCTTAATGACGTTCCTTATGATAACACATAACTGCTGGCCTCATCCTAGGCTAGGGCAGGCTAGGCTAGGCTGGCCTAGGCAGGGCCCTAGGCTAGGCTAAACAGCAGTGTTGGTTCCACATGGCAGATATATGGTCTCTATTTTTTTTCCATAAATGGCATTGCTCATATCAACATTTAACATCCTCATTCAGAATCCACTAAATTTTTTTTTTAAATAATCCTCTGGCTTTTTTCCGAGGATCATCCAAAGGAAAGAAGGTGACTGATCATGGGAGGCTAGGCCTCGGCCCCATAGAAAATGCCCCAGCAGATCTTTGCACGCTCTGAAGTGGAATGAATGTGCACACTACATTTGGACACTTGGAGACCGTTCTTCTTCTGCGATAGGCCTAGGCCTGTGCTTTACGAGTTTTGTATCACGTAATGACCCGTATATTGCCACACCTTAGACCAGCTACTGACCATTGATACTGATTATTGTAAATTGTGGAGTTGTTGTGCAATCTTTCAACTCCTGTGTTTACACCAATAAAATTATAGTAGACCTAGGCCCGGACCCTCACCTAGGCCTATATAGCCAACGGCCCGGGTAAAAGCACCGACTACCCTGCCTTGGGCTATACTATACTTTGTCGATTACCCACCAAATACGGTGGAAAGTATAATAATTCTTTTTATCGTTTTGGTCCCCGCATTTAACAGTACAGAATCATAACACGCTTATGCAAAATATACCACTCCTGCGTTTCTTGCGCTATTGGTGCCAACATTATCCATATCAGTTCACACTGTTTATGTTATGAGGCCCCTATTCTACGATTGGGGCGGTGCATCCCAATTATTACTCCGACACATCACGTACTGCCGCAGCGGTCAGGTTCAGACTGACTGCATGACAGAAAGAGGAGTCAAGAGAATAAACCATACGCCAAACAACACAATCCGAATGACTGCTGCTGTTAAATATCTTCCGGGGCGGGCATTCAGCCCAAGAAATCAATATTTTAGTAGTTGTTGTCCATTGTTTAAACGCGGAAAAGCGACAGAAGCTTTGAAGAAAAGTTCTGAATTTTTAAATGTTGTCAAGGCTGGTTGGATACACAGTTTTTACCAAAGCTTTCATACTTTACGGCTAAGAAGTGAGCATAAGGACTTAAATACTACTTAAACTAGGGGCGCCGGCCACAAATCGCGGATTTGGCCATTGGGATTTCCAAACGGTAACAGATAATTTCCCTCATTTTTTCCCCCAAGAGGTCAAAGACCCGAGGTCAAGTGTCACGAGTCAAATGAAAATGAAAGGGCCAAAAGTGTATTAATTTGAAAATTGAAGTGTCAATTTTGTCCGTTGTTTTTTTAACGCGGCGTTACAGGATCCAGCCGTGCCTTAACCCATGCCTCCCCGGACTTTTGGGGTCAAAGTTACCCAGATTTGAATTTCAAATTAATAGTCATGAAAAGCTGTAGCATGACCTTGAAAATCAAGAACGTCATTTTGGGCCTAAAACAAATCCCTTTCAAAGTACGACTTGAAGTGCTTTTTTCTTCATTCACAAAACCCACATTCCAATCAAACGCGATGTCAACATCCCCTGAATCGGCCCGACTACAGCGGGCATAGCTTATGGCAAGGGAAGTCGACATGTTTTTCAAAATTTAGTGCTAACCTTTGCAAAACTGCAAAAAAAAGAAAGAAAACGCCAATTCAAACCCATACACAGTACCAACTGCTGGTGCCAAGTCCAAGATTTTTGATCATTATAGTTGTGCACGCGTGAATTATCCTAGCCGACGCAGACCAATTTCCATCACGTAAGACGTGAATGTTCAGGGAGATTCGTACGTAAGTAGCTGTAAAACTTCGCGATTTTCCATATTTCCCTCACACTTATGATCCTTGAATTCCACTTTTATAGCAATCCTCGAAGTAATCAAGGAACCATATCACCAATTATCCGCTATCTTGGTGGAATTGCATGTCAGTAGAGGAAAAGAATAGAACCAATGAAGTCAAATTCGTGTTTGCGCTGTGCGGCGTGAATCGCGTTTATTGCATTGTACATGTATTTTTGCATTGAAAATTCGCCATTGTTGTAACATATGAGGCAGAAGGTCAGCGGGAAATTCAGAAAGTGCTCAAATCTATAATCTGTAGTTTTATACTTCATGTACATGATAGAGGAGATCGAGATATACACAAAATGTTTCATGTTGTATCCAGACTTTCCGTAAGAGGTAAAAAAAATATCATAAAATATGAAAAAATACAGATTATCATGTAATTAGCTTGTAATTATGTCCACAAAGCAGAGCTATCAATTTTCCCAAGGTATTAATCATAACCGCCCACTGGTCCAGGGAGTGTACCGCAGCTTTACTCCATTATAATTACTCCTTTAATTTGTAACAATGGCTGGCCCTTTAAGTTGGCAAATGATGGACTGACCCTTTAATATTCATAAACTTGATGGCAATGACCCTTAATCCGTACTGAAAGACCCTTTAATTGGCAAAGAATAAACCTTTAATTGATCCATAGGAATGACCCTTGATGGTAAATGGAGAATGACCCCTTTAATTGTAATGACGGAGACCCTTAATTGGGAAATAAGAAGGACCCTCTAATTGTAAAATGAAGGAATGACCTTTAAAATAGGCAAATGAAGAGAATCACCTTTAATTGTGTAAATATAGGAGTGGAAACCTTTACTTGGTAAATGAAGGAATGACCCTTTATTGGTAATGAATGAATGACTCTTTATTTGGCAAATGAATGACCCTTTTAATTGGTAAATATATGTACATGAAGGAATGACCCTTTAATTGGTAATGATGACCGTTTAATTTGTAAACACCGGACGACCTTTATTTGGTAAATGAATGATGACCCTTTAATTGGTAATAAGGATGGATGACCCTTTAATTGTTAGTAAGGAATGACCCTTTAATTGGTAAATGATGGACTGACCCTTTAATTGGTGAATCAATGACCCTTTATTGTAAATGAATGACCCTTCTTTGGTAACGTAGGAATCCCTTTAATGGGTAAATGACGGAATTACCCTTTAATTGGTAACTAAAGGAACTCGCGTTGTTAATTGGTAACTACAACGAATAACCTTTAACAATTAAATGGTATAGTGAAAAGGAACTGTTCCCGTCTGATATCCCTTAAGCAATAATGGCACATTTTGAAGAGCCGCGCCCCCCAATTTTCAAATTTGATATTTTGGCACAGTTATGTTGGTGATGTCCTTAGGATGTAGGACTATACCTGCGAACGAGAATCTTAAAAAATGTGTGGTTATCACAAATCAATGCATTTTGTAAATGTAAAAGGTGGATCCCAGATTTGAACTTACCGACAGAGCTGGCAATGCTACGTTTATGTCCGTCCATGAACAAATAGTGCCACT
Organism: Ophioderma brevispina; assembly: GCA_023653785.1. Classification (NCBI taxonomy): domain Eukaryota; kingdom Metazoa; phylum Echinodermata; class Ophiuroidea; order Amphilepidida; family Ophiodermatidae; genus Ophioderma; species Ophioderma brevispina. The sequence continues at coordinate 6,395 of JAMKCH010059784.1, read as the reverse complement.
TAGAAATACCCTACTTTGACTTTTCTGAACCGATAAAACAACGAATGGATGAGCGTAGAACTGTACATTGCGCTATTTTCCCGGATATTTCACATTGGAAGGCCGTTTACAGCATCGTTGCATTAATTTCAGGTGATCCCGATATATTATTCTATTGTGCAAAAGTACACTCGTTGTGAACACAGACATTTTTTTTAGCTTAACCATTCACATGGTTATGGTTAACTAATCCCAGTTACCATTCAAACCGTTAAAAATCTCAATGTTTTTGAAAAATTGGGGGCCTCTTCAAAAAAATGTGCTAATACGGTAAGTGCTTTTCATACCTACCCCACTTATATCGGACAATATTTTCTGGTAGAAAATTCCCCCTCCCCTGCAGCCTAACAATCCCAATTCATGTAATGTGGTTTCCCACGAGCGGAGTAGCAATCGAGGTCACGCAGAGGCCATCACGGGGTTTGTGTTTGACGATGTATTAGTCTGAACAATGAGCGCCTTGGCCCATGCACTGAGATCATCACTGATGGGCGGGGCTACCACTATGAGAGCATGCCCAGAGCATCTTAGTCACTGTTTGCAGTTAATGCTGAATAGGCAGATGACATGTAAATTGTCAGTGATCATGTTAACTTGTCGCGTACCTGAGTTGGGTATACTGTGGAGTGATGACACTTCACACCCGTAGTGTACAACATAGGCATGTCATGCTCATTATATCTCGCGGTGCCGCCGCAATGATATCTGTCTTCTCACTCTCGATTTATTTACCTAGCCGTGTGGTCATCACGGCTAAGGTCCTGTATTTGTGCGATTTCTTCTTCTTACTAGCGTGTGCGTAGCACGGCTAGGTCCTGATTTGTGGTGCGTTCTTTACCTATCCGTTGCGTAGCACGGCTAGGTCCTTGTATTTGTGTGCGTTCTTCGTTCGGTGCCGATTATTCTTCTTCTTTGTTTCCCACACACATTCCGTTGTTTCAAAATGCTACTAGTGCCAAACCCGTATGCCGATTTTGACACGAGATTTGTTAGAATAACCGCTGACCCCAGCTACATATGTGCTGTACTCATATTGGGGGTCACAGTTCCCACGTAAACCGAAGTAGCCGACCATTCTTTGGTAAAATCTTTAAAATCCTACTTGTCCTAAGACAACAAGCTATAGATTCCAAATTAGTTCACAAGAATCCTTAGACCGACCTTCATATAGGATGTACACAATAAACGAACCGAGTTCATTAACATTCAAATGGGCGGCATATCTATTATATCAAAAATGCTATAGCTTCAAAAACGGTAAGACTTGATAGGTGATGTCTTGCAAACGGTTGCGGATATTGTTGAACTAATCATATGACAGAATATTGGCTCCAAGGGTCATCTTAAGATGATGCAAATGAGCTATTAATATGTAAAAACCTATTAACTCCTCAACCCAAGTAGATATTTTTGTAAAATTTTTGTTCACAAGAACCACTCAAAAAGCTCTATTACTGTAGTGCATCAAGTTTGGGGTCAAAGGTCAAAGGGGTCATCTATGGTCAAATAAAAAGAAGCTAATTTACGCTATCTGGCGCTATGCCATCGTGTTAGACATCAAATAAAATAAAAGAGTCCACAGTGACACCGCTCTTTGAGCCATCGTTAAGGGTTCAAAGGTCAACTGAAACTTGGGTTATAGTCTCCTGGAGTCGTCTAGTTCATTGTCTATGGTCAGTTCACATCGGGTTTACACAAATTTTGCATCATGATCCGCAAGGGTCATTTCACGAAATGCCCCTTAACATGACTTTAAACAGATGTTAGTAGGCCAAAAAAATAAAATAGTTTGTCTCAAAGCGATTAGTTACACCCTGAAAAAGAATGCGGTATGCGGTATTTTTTTTTTTTTTATTTTTCACTCTTTGTGCTCCGCAAAATACAAGTGCATGCACCACACCTGATCGTCACTTTCCCCCGTGCTGTACCTCCACCATGGTATCGAATTCTGCATCATGGCAGTATCAACAGTCAGCGACTTTCCGCCTCAAGATCCACACATGGATTTCCCCCAACCAAGATTCAATGGCAATATTCTTTAAGAGTTTTTGTTCTTAATCAGTTTGTGTAAGATCCATTTTGTTTATTATTGCAGATTGAACTTTAACTTTGAGAATATCTGTATCCATCGTTACTTTCCGAAGCACAGGTATAATACGGCGCGTTGCAATTGACCTATACCGCACACCAGTAAATAAAGTCCGCATTGAAATACAAACGTAAATATAACCTGTGTTAATGCGCGATTTTGAAACTGAAGCGGCAAGATTTTGCAGGAATGCAAGTCAGGGTTTTGCACATCGATAAAACTTTAATATGTAATTTTAATGCATGGGGTCATCAATTTGGTGTTGCGATATGCGACGCTAAAAACAGAGCCACGTTATGCCATTTTTCCACCCGTATCGAGCGCTGCACACTTTAACGGAAGTATATTTGCCATTTATTGGTGTGAGTGTTTTCACTTCGCCACGCTGGTGCCCAGGTAAGTACGTCTATGCACTCCACGTCAACGTAAAAATAGTCAGTTCACCGCCCGGGTCGCAGATTGCGTCAATCGTGCATTTTCACAATTCCATTTTCACAAATTTTGAGTTCAGACTTTTTTTTTTGAAAAAAAAAAATAAAAAAAAGTTTCCGCATAAACTTTTTTTCATTTTCGGGCGAAATTTACAAACGCGCGCGGTCAGCTTTGAGACAAACCTTTTTTTTTTTTGGCCTTACGCCAAGTGTCTGCAAGTGATCATTCCCCACGGCTAGGTTCGTGCTCTATCGGCACATTGCCTCTAGTCTTTCTCCGATTCTTCTTCTTCTTTGTTCCCACCACTTCCGGTTGTTTCAAATGCTACTAGTGCCAAACCCTTATGACGATTTTGACAAGATTTGCTCAGAATAACCGCGACCCAAGCTGCATATGTGGCGTACTCAGATTGGGGTCCAAAGGTCAAGTAACCGGAAGTAGCCGCCATTGTGTAAAAATCTTAAAAGCCTAATTGTCTACAGACAACAAGCTATAGATTCCAAATTTGTTCACAGGAATCCTTAGACCAACCTTATAGGATGTGCACAGATAAACGATCGGAGTTCATTAAACAGTGCAAAATGTCGGCCAGATCTAATTAATATGCAAAAATGCTGTATCTCAAAAACGGTAAGACTTGGATTGGTGATGTCTGTGCAAAAGTTGAGGATATGTTGAGACGAATCATATGACGAATTGGCGCTCAGGGTCATCGTAAGATATGCAAAGAGCTCAATGAATCATGCAAATACTGCTTTATAGACTCATCAACAAAGTAGATATTTTGCTAAAATTTGTTCACAAGAAACCACGGGAAAAAGCTCTATTACTTAGGTGTTTATAATTTGGGGTCCCAAAAGTCAAATTGGGTCATTAGGGGCAATATAAAAAGAAGTTAATTGACCTATCTGGCTATGCCATCTGTAGGCAGCAATGAAAAGTGAAAAAGAGTCCACAGTGACACTGCTCTGTGAGCCATCGTTAAGAAGGGTAAAGGTCAAAACTGAAACTCGGCATAGTATCCTGGGTCGGCTAGTTCATGCCTATGGTCAGTGCACATAGGGTGTACACAAACTTTTGATCAGTGATCAGCACGTGGTCATTTCAGCCAAAGTGCCCCGTAACAGACTTGAAAACAGATGTTCTGCCTAGGTCAGCAAGTGATCATCCCCCCCAGCTAGGTTCGTGCTCTTCGAGCACAATTTGCCTAAGTTCTCCTCGTCTTCTTGTCTTGTTTCCCAACTGTCTTAAAATGCAACTAGTGCCAAACCCTTATGTCGATTTTAACCAGATTCGCTCAGAATGACGCTGACCCAAGCTGCATATTGTGGTGTACTACAGATTGGGGGTCAAAGGTCAGGTAACCGGAAGTAGCCGCCATTTTGTAAAAATCTTTAACAGCCTACTTGTCCTACAGCAACAAGGTATAGATTCCAAATTTGTTCACAAGAATCTATACCACCCTGCATATAGGTGTACAACAGATAAACGTTCCGAGTTCACTAACATTCGAAATGGGGGCCATATCGATTAATATGCAAAAAAAAATTCTTTTCAAAAAAACGATAGACTTGGATAGGTGATGTCTGTGCAAAGTTGCGGATAATAGTGTTGAGACGAATCATATGATTTTTGCAGAAAATTGGCTCCAAGGGTCATCTGGAAGATGATGCAAATGAGCTAATTAATATGCAGAAATCGCTACTAACTCATCAACCAAAGTAGATATTTTGTAAAATTTGTTCAAAGAACCACATGGAAAAAAGCTCTATTACTTAGGTGTAAATTTGGGTCCAAAGGTCAAAATGGGGTCATCTAGGGGTCAAAGATAAATAGAAGCTTAATTGACCTATCTAACTATGCATCTTGTAGGCATCAATGAAAGTGAAAAAGAGTCCACAGTGGCACCGGCCTCGGTGAGCCATCGTTAAGGGTCAAAGTCAAACGAACTGGCATAGTATCCTGGAGTCGTCTAGTCCTGCCTATGGTAGTGCACATAGGGTTACACACAAACTTTTGATCAGTGATCAGCAAGTGGTCATTTCAGGCCCAAAGTGCCCCGTAACAGGACATTTAAACAGATGTTATGCTAGTCAGCAAGTATCCATCCCCACGGCTAGGTTCGTGCTATTCGAGCACCAATTTGGCATATAGTTCGTCCTCTTCTTATTCTTCTTTGTTTCCCACTTTCTTCAAAATGTTACTAGTGCCAAACCCTTATGTCGATTTTAACCAGATTCGCTCAAAATGACCGCTGACCCAAGTTTGCATAGTGGTGTGCTCAATTGGGGTCAAAGGTCACGTAACCTGGAAGTAGCCGCCATTTTGTAAAAATCTTTAAAACGCACATACGTCCTACAGAAAACAAGGTATAGATTCCAAATTTGTTCACAAGAATCCTTATACCACCCTTCATATAGGGTTACACAGATAAAACGATCCGAGTTCATACATTCGAAATGGCGGCCATATCTGATTAATATGCAAAAAATTCTATATCTCAAAAACGATAAGACTTGGATAGGTGATGTCTTGCAAAAGTTGGGATAGTGTTGAGACGATTCATAGGACAGAAATGCTCAAGGGTCATATGATAAGATATGCAAATGAGCTAATTAATATGCAAAAACGCTATAACTCATCAACAGAAAGTAGATATTTTGTCAAATTTGTTCACAAGAACCACTGGAAAAAAGCTCTAGTACTTAGGTGAACAATAATGGGGGTCAAGTTCAAATGGGGGCATCTAGGGGTCAAAATATAAAGAAGCTATTGACCTATCTAGCGATATGCCATTCTTGTAGGCATCAATCCCCCCCCCCCCCCCCCCCCCCCCCCCCCCCCCCCCCCCCCCCTGAAACGTGAAAAAGAGTCCCAGTGACACCGCTCTTAAGCCATCGTAAGGGTCAAAGGTAAAAACTGAAACCGGGCATGTATCTGGAGTAGTCTAGTTCATTGTCTATGGTCAGTGCCACATAGGATTGTAAACATAATTTTACTCAATGATCAGCAAGTGGTCATTTCAGCCAGTGTCCCTTAACATGGACACTTAAACAGATGTTGCCTAGTCAGCAAGTGATCGTTTTATCCCCACGGCTAATTTGTTTTTTTTTTTTTTTTTTTTTTTTTTTGGGTTTGTGCTCTTCGAGCACCAATTGGCCTAGTTCTCTTTCTTTCTTTGTTTGTACCTGCTTCAAAATGTACTAGTGTCAGATGCTTGGTCAGATAGTATCGAGAAATGGCCACAAGAAACCCCGACCAAGGTTCATATAGAGTGTTCACAGTTTGACCACAGGGGTCATGTAGGGTCAATAGCAGTCATTGTCGCGCTAAACCCCTTTTCCCTATTCTCCCACAGTTCGTATGTGCTACGATGCCATTCGGTCACAGTGATTGAAAAGATGCCTGGCCATATGGGTTGTTCACAGATTTTGAATCCAAAGTAAGTTAGGGGCCACAAAGGGGCAGTCTCTCTAACCCCTCTAATTTTCAAAAATGATACTAGTGTTACACAGTTAATGTGATCTGACCAGACTTCGGCGGACTAACCCCTGCCCCAAGTGCCATACAGGGTGTTCACATTATGGGTCAAAGGTCAATACGGGTCATTACAGGTCAGTAGCGCTTACCCTCCTTTTTGCTGTTTCTGCCACAAATCAATGCTATAATCACTAGATTTGGTAGAAGAACGTGACTAAAGGTCCATTGAGATGTTCACAGATGCGTTAAAAGGTCACGCAGGGGGTCATTACAGGTCATGTAGCGCTAACCCTCCTTTTTGCTGTTGATGCCACAAATCATCTGCTATAATCACCAGTCTGGGTCAGAAAAACCG
>JAMKCH010059781.1:0-29357 GCA_023653785.1 Ophioderma brevispina | reverse complement strand
CAATGAGGCACGATGTGCTAATTATGACATCACACCATGCAAAATGGCATGTTGGGATTTATTCAAACCTATCACTGTATGCTGTACAATTAAGGGGAAAAAAAGAAAGAGCCATGCGCTGGACCAAGTTCCGGTAGCCCATGTGAAGTGAATGAAAAAACTAGAATATCGGAACAGTGGAACTAGCAAAATGGTATCATATGCTAATAGTGTTTGTGCAAGTTGCAATACGCCAAGGTGTTACTTTTTTGAAACAGTTGTCAGTATGAGGCTGGGGGGTGATACCTGAATAATTTAATAAAAACCAAAGATGGGAGAGTGTTGTAAACTGTTCAGTAAATAAAGCAGCAGGTTTTAAGCTTCATGTTGGCACAAATTGTAATGTACAAAAACATGTTTCTGCCCCCTAAGACTCATTCCCAAGGAAATTTTGATATTGGAGGGATTTTTTTCCCCTTTAAATACAAGAAATACATAAGAATTGAAGGGAATTTTGAAAATCTTGGAGGGCAATTTTTGCAGTATTGGGGGAATCTAGATCGTATTACCCTTGTACAATTTTTCCCCCTTATTTATACATGTTTCCCCAAGTGATTTTGTCATATTTTAGATTTATTTTTGGACAATTTCAGAGCACATGTATATTCAACACCAAGATTGTTCTTTTTGCAATTGTTTGGGTCAAATCACAAAATTATGACAAATTTGGGGGGCAGGGGTGTGTGATCCCCTGCTGAGAAGCCAAGCCACCCGCCAGCTCCCCCAAATGAACTGACCGTTGTACAAATGTCTATGGAGAGGACCCAAATTCACCCCCTCAGAAAATGCCTCGACACCCTTCTCCCCCTTTGCAAAGGTTTGTACCATCACGTTTGTCTAAGTATTTTCATGCCTCAGAATTTCTTTAAAACGATACTTCAGGTCATAGCTATCTCTCTGAATCCAACACTATACACACCCCCAAACCCACACACACTGTAAACAGTGTATACATAGTGACAAAAATATCCCCCAGAAGTGGTTGCTACGGCAACCTATAATGATACAAGACAAAAACAGGTGACAAGCCAATAACATGGCTAGACTGTTAGAGAGGACGAAAGGCTAGGCCTCAATAAGAACAAAACTGAAATTTGACCAAAATAGGTAAAACAGCACAGAATTTTAAAATGTTATGGTAAATTTGTGTCCCATAAAGGCTTAGATCTTGTATTAGAAAAACACAGCAATCATGAAAAAGAAATCAACATTCATGTTCACAAAAATCAAAATTATGTTCACGATTAGAACATACTTAATGGTTAGTATATGCATAGGCATGGTAAAAAATCCCTGCCGGGTTAATTTTGGTTTGGATACAGTGAAATCAGGTGTGTGTGGGCAAGAACTCAATCTGTCTGCCAGCATCCGCTATTAACATATGTGTGTAATTTTCAAAATAACTAAAGAGCCATGGCCCGATTGCTATAATAGCCTCATCCACCAGCCAGAACCCCGATTTTTACTAGAAGGGTCAAAAGGTTGGAGGTCTGAAGGGACAGCTATCTTTCAATGAACCTGTTTAATCTAGGGCTAAGATGCTTTGGTTTGGATGTTATGACAAAGATGTGCCCTATTTTGGTCAACCAATATTTAATATTACACAGTGCTCTAGACATGGGGTTTTACCAAAATCCACATTTTAGTTCTAACATCAAGCAAGACTCTTCCATAAGATTGATTTGGGACGGAGCCAGGACATCTAGAAAAAGCGGCTCATGGTCCCTAATTTTTTTAATGGGAACCGGGAGCCGTTTTGCTTGGTACCGGGCGTTATTTAACAATTATTAATTCGCAATACATTGGGGAGTCTCAAAAATAAAGTCCGAAATCGACAGATAATTACGTGGCGTCGTAACAATTCCAGCCCCAAGAGTGTAGATTCAATGCTTAAAATATTAAGCTAAATCCCTGCTAAAACGAAGAAATTACATAACAGGCTTATGTGTTACGAAAAGTCCCAAAGATCGTTGTGCAAAATTCGGAAGCTGGATGGAAATGACCGACCAAGCTCACAAGTTTTTCCGGGTTTGAAAAGGCGGTTCTAGATATGAGTCACACACAGTATTTAACACTTTAGTGCCCAAGCTAAAAAAACTTCTGTTAGGGCCCAATGGGGGGGGGGGGTTCCTAGGGACCCAACCCAGATAACCACTTGGAGATTAGAAAAAATCTGTTCGTGTTATTTAGTTTTTGTGTTTTCTTAACCATTTTTTTCTTTTGGTGATGACCCAATTCATGGTGGGCAAAAGTGGAATCTAGGAAGCTCCTTCCCGGGGAAATTGACCATTTGAGAGGGAATCTGACTGTTCAGATAAGAAAATACATAAAAATGGTGGGAAATCTATGCGAACAAAAAAATCTGACTATCTTTCCTGGAAATATGCATGTTTTCCAGCCCTGCCCATTATTGGTCCATTATGAGTGGGCTTATAGGCAATATGGCGCCATCAGTGTTTAATTTTGTAAATTTACTGTAGATTGTTATGAGGATCTGTGCTATCGCCGTGCTAATCACGGCGGTAGGTACTATGGCACTGAAATAACCATTTATGTTGTTGTAATTGTATTTCAAAACCAATTCGGAGCCTTTCAAACGAAAGTATTCAAGAACTTTTATTCGGACTTGAAGTACACCAAAGGGCCCCACGGGAGCCATTTTGCTTTCAAAAATCCGGCGCCCGGGTGCCGATGGTTCTGTCTTACCGAGCGCAAAACTTGGGAACCACTGGGTAAAAATCGTCCGGTGCCACCGGCTAAGGAAAGGCTTGCATCAAAGCGGATTAATATCAGTGCACAATTTAACAGATGAGGATTTAGGATCAAGGTCATTCAATCAAGATGAAAACTTTACACAAACTGGGCCCCCAATTATTTTTACATTTCAAAAGGGACATTATTTCACAAAAATTCTTCAAGTTAAAACTTGTGAGATACCCTATTAGGGACCATTATACCTAACATAATCATACACCTAATCATAAATTTCTTTTGTTGGAAGGCAATAGTTAAGGGAACGTGTTACATATACGTTTTGGTAGTATCTTGTGTGTGTTATACAAAAAATTAACAAGGCGGTCTCGAAACCACAAAGGTTCCACAGCCCCCTAGCGGTAGTAAAAGGAGTGAAAGTGAAATGAAAGTAACATAACGTTAGGATCACAGGGAAGAGTGTGTGGAAATAAGGGGTCTCAACCACTGAGGCTCCCTGCCATAGCTGTTACAACACCTTGGAGGAACCCAGGATGACTTTGAAAATGTTGGTTGTAGGTCAACATAATTGATACCAAGTTTCATGGCCATTTACAAATCCGTTAGTAGTTTAGTTTACCTCGGTGATCCTTGGACCTCGAAATTATGTTCACAACTGAATTTCTGTATGTTGACCATACCTATAAACATTTCAAACCATATGCAACCATTTGTGATGTGACCTTATGTTGATTTGACCTGAGACTTTGAATGATGTTGGAAAATTTTAGGTATCCAAAAGTGAATACTCCCCAGATTTCAGGACCATCGAACCTTGTAGTGATTTGACTTTGGATGCCCTGAATGACCTTAAATGACCTTCAATCAAGTTACAGCACTAAATGTTTACCACACCCACAAAGTTTATGAGCACACCCCCAAGTTTCATCATCTTACTAAATTGACAAGGTTAAAGCAATTTAACCCATTTTTGACCGCAGTTGACCTTGAATCCCCAAAGCATGTGCACCCATCTCCGAACTCATCCGCCGCCTACTTGAATGACATCTATGGTGACAAGTTGGGCACCCATACTTGCGTAAAGATTATCGTGTTTACAAGGTTTGTAGCAATTAACACTATTTTTGACCATATTTGACCTTTGACCCACATGACACAGACCCACTTCATGATGCCAGACCAAGTGGTGTAATGGGATACATCTGCGAAGATGGACACCCACGCTGCTTAGAGCCAAAGATATCGTGGGGACACACAAACCCCACATGCACGGACGGGGAGCATTTATATAGTCCCCTTCGCCAACAAAAGTTGGCAGGGGAACAATTAGGGTTTAGCTTCAATTTATCGGTCAGGTCTTTGTTGATCACATACCTCATTTTGGCACTTGCAAAACTGTCTGGAATGAGTTTAGATCTCAAAAGGCTGACATTTGGATGCTCCTGTAATTTATGTCAGGGATGGAAAAATCCCATTATAATCCCACCCCCTAATTCAAGCTAATTTAAGGGGGGGACTATACTAGGTCAGGACAGTACTTTGTACTAATGGAATACTTCTATCTTGGTATGACCACCACCAAACTTGGGATAAGATGCAGTAGGAATGAGGTAACCTGTAAACAGTAATCTAGCACGCTGCCCCTCGCAAGGACAGTGACAAGAATTCTAAACATTATGCAGCATTAACAAGCAGGGGCATAACTGGGTCACCTAATCACTTGTTAGAGGGGGCAAAGTCCTGATTTTGAGGTATGGAATTCCTAGTTGGAGGTGGAAAAAGTCCTGGTGTGAGCTGATGTACCATGAATTATTTTTTTTTCTTCTGTGGAAAGCTTCCTGGGGTGGCAACCTCCCCCCCCCCCCTTTATGCTACTGACTAAAGCAAGATCCAAAGGAGAAGTTTTTGCATGTCTTGAAAACACGTGGCATGAAATTACATCAAAGGTATAAGGACGGCATTTGGTTTTTCCTTTGTTTTTGTTTGTGGTTGGTGTTTATCAGAGAATTAACAACAAAGGCAAGAAATATCTTCCACACAATTAAAATACAGCATTCACCGGAACGCATGTTGTCTGCCACTGCAGTTTGTGAATAGGGTCAAAGGTCACATGGGATCATCAAAGGTCAATTGTTATAACTCATATGAGTCTTTGCCCAGTAGTGCTTCTAACTGAGCATGAAGTTAAATACTGATTAAAGACACTATCAGTGATTTGCTAAATAAGTAAACCGAAAACATCATCAAAATCAAGATTTTTGCATGTATGTAAACAAGGACAGGTATCCTACATAACCCTGCAAATGATTAAGACCCAGAAGCAAAATAATAAGGCCAGAATCGGAAATTGTTATAGTCATTATTGTCCGTTAGGACACTTACTACAAACACGAATTGAATGGAGAATCGTATCTTGGAAAGCTGCCGTTGTCTTCCTTTTCTGTCAAGTCTACCGCTAGAAAAGGGTAACTTATGAGGAATTCTACCAGACTTATCCTTCACTTGAAGCTATTCCTGCAAAGTTCAAATATTTTTACAAATCACTGATAGTGTCTTTAATTTAAGAAAAAATGTGATCCCTACATGTATGTGCTACTCTTCTTACAGCAGAACACACAATAAAACAAAGGATTGACTGCTCTTTATCTGAGGAAAGGCACAAAATATCCTCCCTTCAGTGACTGCAGAACTGGGGCTATTTTTTGGTGACAACAAAAATAATAGTCATGGTCTACAGTTCACCATGGGGCAACAGCTCTTCTCTCAGATTAAGAGTCAATATTTGCATAATACATTAGGGCCAACGAAAGTCAAGTTATGTTTCCCATAACTTTTTTGCACAATCAGAATGAGGCAACTATTTCATTTTTCATTATTCATCTATTGGAATTTTGAAGAAAGAAGAAACAGCCATTTTACCAACCTTCGACATGCTCTAAATAGATACAATTATGTGTAAAATGCACCAACCTATATTTTAGAAATGATGTTAAACGTTCTTTGGTTTAAAATCTAATAATACATCTACATTCACAAGATGTGATCACAAGAAGAAACCGTTGAGATTTTCTTTAAAATACAAAATAATTAACTTTTAGGGATGCAGCATCTCTAACGCGGGCAGAAAATCAAAACGGCGGGCGGGTTACAGGGAAACATAACATCAACTTTCATACGCCTTAGGGGGTAAATTCTGAAAGAAGCCTAATTTAGACCTGGGTTGTAAAACCAGGTTAGTCCTACATTGAGTGGACTTTTTTCACTTCCAACATACTCTAAAAATGCACTGTAACGGTGAGAAAATTCCTCATGGCCATGGATGGGCCAGAACAATCCATCCATGAGGAATTTTCTCACCTGTGTTATATGGCCTCCTTTTTGATTAAAATTTTAAAAATATTATTCTCAATTTTATTTGAGAAGAGATTTCGCACGGGAAAAGTTATTTTGTTACTATAAAAGGAGAAAGGGGAAGTCCCGTTATGGTTGTTTTTGATAAGTGCACCTGTTTAGATGGCACAATAAGGGAGGGGAATTCCCCCAAGATGTAAAACTTAGTAACTGAGGCAGCTTGTTTATGCTTTAAAAGATCAAAAAACATGCAAGTATGGGAATCCCCCTCAAAGTTATAGATATAAGTGATGTGATTAAGGTTATGTAGATGATGCTGTTGTACTGTCTATTTTAGACTGGGATCTTTGTGAAGTCAGTAATATTTGAGATTTGAGCTAAGTCTCGATGCCAGCATCCACTAGTAACAAGTAGCAGAAGATAGCTAGTTTTTATCTCTGCATTAAGGAGCAGACATGTAAATACTAGTGCCCGGATATATAATTCCATGTGAAGCCAGATGCTGTAATTATTCTACGTCGTCTTTGAAGCGAAAGTGCTGGGAATCAAAATTAGGATTCACAAATGTGGACCAGATAGAAATCGTGTGGGATTCTCTTTGGACTGATATTACCTCTGAGATGGTAGTCGAGGGACTTAAATTTAACCTTGTCGTCTCGTCTTGAACTGCTGGACAAAAGTTATCTTCAGGCTGAGAAGATTCCATGGAATAAATTACCATGAAGAGTTAAATTATGTGAAATTTGCATACTGTCATTTGGAGTCTTCGCTGTGAGGAAATTATATCGTTGACTTGCAACGCCTTCCAGCATAGAACGATACTGGAAACTCTTTAGAAGTATTACATCTTAATTTGAGTGTAAAATATGTAATTTTGTTTGGACATTCCAAATTCTTGAACCAAATCAAGTAAGATGATTTAAAACTGTTTTATGATATCTAATTTAGATCCCCATTTTGTGGCACAAGGCTCCATTTATTTGTGTTTGCAGGGTATTTCTGACCTTAGAAGCTACGGATAGTCATAATCAGACTTGTGGGCTCGTCCTGGGGAATTGAATTGAGAAAATTTGAGCCTCTATTGTTCAAAATTTACCACCAAAAAGGTTTAATATTGTTAAAACATGTGCACATTTAGCATACAAATTTTGTGTGTATTACATGTACTACTGTTTGTAGTTTTGGTTCAAGTCACATAATTGTGTTGTAGAGTACAATTCCACAATTGAGTTTGATCCAGAAGTGTTCTAGGGCAAACAAATTGTTTTTAAACTTGGGAGAAGTTTGATGAGCTGAGAAAGCCGGAGTAATGAAATTAGCAAGCATTTAGGAATTGAGGCAAAACATGCCATGAGAAAACAGAGTATCAAAAATTAGTTTGATTAAAAAATTTGTCCAGGAAGAGTTTGGATAGTTATATTTGGAAATATAGAAGAGGTTATGAAACAGGGCACTGGTTATGCCGTTTCATCAAGTCAAGTTGAAAGAGCTTGAATTTCAAAGAAATAGAGGTGAAAAAGTTGGAAATGGAACAAAACCACAGAAGAAATAGAACAACAAACAAAAAAGAAATGAAATGCAAATTCAGAAGGAACAAAAGAAAGCGGAAATTGAATTAGAACAAGAAAAAATCAGATGCAAAGCAACAAGAAACCACAAAAAGAGATGGAAGTGCAAATTGAGAGGAAAAAGAATGGAAAAAGAAAAATTGCAAAATGAGATGAAACAAAAGGAGCTGGAAGCTCAGTTAGAGTTAGTTAGTAAAATTGAAACCAACAGGCTAGGCTCATCAGAACTTTCCAAAGCCCTCGTTTTGATGCGGCGAAAAAATATTCGCCTGGTTTCAAAATCAGGAACATAGAAGTAGAAAAATCACTTCTTACACTTGAGAAATGCCAATAGCTGGAAATGGCCCAAGTGGAATCTTGGACCTTGTTGCTACAGTCAGTGTCATTGGTTAAAGCCCGAGAAATATATTCGGCAATGTCATTAGACAGAGTAGTGATTATGACGAGTTAAGAGGCAGTGGATCAAACCATATGAATTGGTGCCAGGGCATTATAGACAAAAATAGGGCTTGTCAGAAAAGGATGGATGACGAGACACATGTTGAATTTGCCCGTGTAAAGAAGCAAATATGCTTTGATCGTGCTTCTCTCAAAAGAAAAGTCGGGCAAAATGTTGGTCAACTTGGGATGTTGTGTTAGTTGAAGAGTTCAAACAGTGTCTACATCCAGATATCAACACATGGATATGGAGTGAAAAAATTTGACAGTTTGCGTGAAGGCCGCGTAAAGGCCGACGATTATTGCATTGACACACCAATTAAGTCATACTAGAGGCCTAGCAAGAATTGACGAGGGTACCAACAAATACAAAATAAGTCGGGTCTAACAAAGCGTCTCATGGTTAGCACTCAGGAGGGGAAATCTTAGTCAGGTTCCCATGAAAAAGGGGAAGTAAGAAGAAAGAAAGGAACGTAATGGTGCTAATCAGAAACAATGGATGGGACCCAAATCACAGTCACATGCAATCACTGTAAGAAGCAGGACATACAAGGTCAAGTGGTGGGGATACATGGCTATCCACCCAAAAAAAAAGGATGGAGCCAAAGTGAGTCAAAACCAATGGTTGTGCAGTTACTTTGGAGGTCAAAAAGTTCATTCTTCTGTCAGAAACAAGAACCCACAAAAAGGGAATTGACACAGAAAAAGTAAAGGGATGACTTTAAGCCTTTGTTTTGGAGGATTTGTGTCACTTTCAGGTGATAGTTTACATCCAAAACCCATTAGAATCATGCGGGACAAGTGCTGCGCGCAGTCCATCATATTGGAAGATGCACTTCCATTGAATTGAGAGTTCAACAGGAAAACTAGTGCGGCAGTGATCAGGGGGATATGAATGGATTGTATTAGTGTCCCTCTTCACAAATGAATTTGAAAATCAGACTTGGTTTATGAACTGTAACAATTGGTGTAGACAAGAACTCCCAGTTAAAGGGGTGTCCATGTTTAGGGAATGATTTGGCGGGGGGAAAGTACTCCCAGTCCCATAGTTTCCCAGGTGCCTGTACAGGGATAAATTTGATGAGAAAATAGAAATTTTCCCGCCAGTGCAGTAAATAACTAGGTCAATGACAGAAAAGCCTAACGGGAAAACAGTGAGCAGGTGAGAGTCAAAATACTTCATACACCTAGAAGAGCGTCAGAGGATGCTGGTCCAAATTTAAGAGTAATTTGCTCCAAAATTAAGAGGAATTTTGGAGGTCATCTTCCCTATTGCAGGGGAGGACTAATTCCCTGTTTTTAGTGAAAATCCAGCCCCTGCGCACAGACAAAGGACCAAAGCTGGTAAACAATGATGAAAATCCAGAGCCGCTGAGCATGACAGAGTTAGGGACTGTAAAGGAGACCTTTAAGCCATGACAAGCTGGTAAATGAGCAGCACAACGACCCAGCACGTAGGAAATTAGGTTGGAGAGGGGCATGTCGCAAAGGAAGCCGAGCAAATTCTGTATGTTTCTACAAGCAAAAATGGGGTCCTCATGAGAAAATGGCGATTACCCGATGCACGTGTAGATGAAGAATGGAAGGTCGTGCATCAATGTAGTGCAAGGTATCCAATAGGGAAGTGATAGGCATAGCCCAGGATAGTCCCATGGCAGGAGACTTAGGTGTGAGAAAAACACATGACAGATTAGGAGTCATTTTTGGTGGACTACATCAGAAAAGATCCCTGTTGTACTGAGTATTGTAAGACTTGTCACACATGTCAAAGGGTGGGCAAGCTAATCACAAAATTCCTACTGCTCCCTTCCCTTGCAACCAATACCAGATTTTGATGAGCCATTTGAGTAGTGTTAAAAGATTGCGTAGGACCACTTCCAAAGAATTAAGACCCGTACACCTGCAACAGTGCTATTTCGACGAAGATTGTTTATTTGATTAGTTAATAAAGCGGGCATACACACTACAATTAATTAAGATACAAGTGCGTCCACACTAACAGAAAACTAACAACGATTGAAGAAGTGTCCTACTCGGAAAAATATGCCTTGGTATGTAAACCAACACCAATCACCTCTTAATTCAACGAAACGTGCGTACACACTAGTAGATCTCTTAATCGAAATAACCATTCCCAATTGAAAGACGTGTTTGCTTCGTTGGGAATTAAAGCAAAAATTAATCTTCGTTGAAATAAGGGAAGGAAGAGGTACAAATATGTACACTTGTCAAATTTTTAATCTTCCTTAACGCTTAGTTGCATTAAGAGATTTTGATAGTGGTGTACGGGAGGTCAAAGTCAGGAAATCAGTATTTATGCCATCATGTGTGCGTCCACAAGATTCCATGAGGCTATAACCTGAGACTATTAGGGCACAGAATATAGGGAAAGCTCTAACAAAGTTTCACCCTAGTAGGCCTTCCAAATCAATTCAGGTCTGATCAAGGATCAAATAGTCAGGTTTTTCCAACAAGTCATGGACAGTTGGGAATTTCACAGTACAGTTCTTCAGCATAACACCCAGAATCCCAGGGGGCCCTAGAAAGGTACACCAAAACACATTGAAAACAATGATCAAACCTCTTGTGTGATTGAGAGGGATTCGGGGATGAGGGAAGTTCATCTCCTGTTATTTGCTACCAGGGAGGCTGTAAAGAGTCATTGAGGCTTTAGTCCATTTGAGTTGGTTGTTTGGTCACGCCAAAGTTAGGGGACCATTGAAACTATTGAAAGAAAGTGGTGGTGTGAAAATCCTGATGTGAATTTGTTAGACTATGGGTCTCAATCAGACACAGGCGCCAAAGAGCCACTGAAATGCCAAACAAAATATCAAACAGAGCCGGACAAAAATGGAAAACATGGTATGACAAAGTTGCCAGGAGCAGAGCATTCAGGCCGGGTGACAAAGTTCTGGCACATTTTCCAATACAAGGGAATCCTATGCAAGCCAAGTATTCTGGGACATATGAGATTCGAGAAAACATAAGAGGGAGACCGTGACTATGTGATCAAACCAGGTAGACGTAAAAGCGACAATTATGTCACATAAATGCTCAAAGAGTATAATGAAAGAGATGAGAACGTAAGCCTGCGTTGTGTGGGTCATCCAGAGTCGAAACCCCTCTGATCGAGTGTAAAAAAGGTGACAACCACAGAGTCAGGACCTGAAACAAGACTGGCATTGTAAAACACAGAAAATGATTATGGTGTCAAATTGCAAAAATTCTGAAATACTTGCCAATGTAGGACAGAAACTAGGTCATCTCCCGCAAGCTCAACAAGGTGAATTGAAAGAATTAATTCATGAGTGGGAAAATATTTTCTGATGGGGTACCTAGTGTGGCACATGTCATAAACCATGACTCGAATGTAGGTGTTTCAGAGCCGAACAAAATTGCGCATCGCAGTTGAAAGACAAGTAAAAGTGAGATTGGAAATTCAGATCAACAACTGACATTGATGCATATCTATGAATGCATTTTAATTAATTTTGTTGGATGATAAATGAAAACTCCACCTGACAAGAACTTAACCCTACTGGAGTTTAAACTCTACAAGAATACAATCGGGACATAAGACATATCAAAGAAAAAGAAACTGTCTTGGCAGATGCCTTGTCCAGGCTGCCTTCAATTTTGTTCAGAAATTTGAATTACAAACTTTATGTAAGTGTTTTGATTAAATAATGTTTTGTAAAAAAAATAAAAAGTTGTTAAAATTTGCCACTGTGTATGGAAACTGTATGTAAAATTAATCACCAAAATGTTAAAGGTATAAGGCCAGTTTTGGGGAAAATTTTCATTTAATTCAAATTTTCTTTTAAGGGGGCGGATGGGAGATTTATATGGCTCAATTTTCTGATTAAATTTTAAAAATATTATTTTCTCAATGTTATTTTGAGAAGAGATTTCTCACGGGAAAAGTATATTGGGTTACTATAAAAGAGAGAAAGGGGATTCCATAGAGTGTTTTGCTAAGTCCACCTGTTTAGATTGCACAATAAGGGACGTGGGGAATTCCCCAAGAGTAAACTTATAACTGAGCAGCTTGTTTATGCTTTATTAAAAGATCAAACATTGCAAGATCTGGGAATTACCCCAACCAAAGTTATATATATAAAGTGATGCTGATTGCAGTATTATGTTTATGCATGATGCTGTTGTTGTAGGTATATTTTAGAATGGGATCTTTGTTGAATGTGAAGTCAGTATATATTTGAGATTGAGGCTAAGTTCTCGATGCCAGCAGCCACTCGTAACAGTAGCTAGAAGATAGCTTAGTTTTACTCGTCATTAAGGAGCAGACATGTAATGTAACTAGTGCCCAGGATATATAATTCCATGTGAGCAGAGTTGCTGTAATTATTCTACTGTCTTTAAAGCCGAAAGTGCTGGGAATCAAAATAGGATTCAAATGGGGTCAGATGAAATCGTGTGTGTGGGTTGATAATCTTGGGACTGATATACTCTGGATTATGTCGTCGAGGGATTTAATTTAACCTTGTCGTCTCGTCTTGAACTGCTGGAAAAAGTTATCTTTCAGGACTGAGAAGATTCCCAGGGAATATTACTACCTGAGAGTTAATTATGTGAACTTTGCATACTGTCATTTGGAGGCTTCGCTGTGAGGACATCAACGCTGAACTGCAACGCCTTCAACATAGGATACTGGAACTCTTTATAAGTATAATCTTATTTGAGGTGTAATTATATTAATTGGGTTTGGACATACCAAATCTTGAACCCCATCAAGTAAAGAGATTTTAAAACTGTTTTATTGTTATTATAAATAATTAGATCTTTTTGCACAAGGCTCCTTTATTGGGTTTGAAAGGATGTCTGACCTTGACGTCTTACAAAGAAGTCATAACACCTGTACATTTTAATTTAACAGTATTTGGAAGGAAAAAGGTCCACTCATGTTGGATTAAACTTAGTTTAAACCAGTGTCTAAAGTTAAACTCCCTTTCAGATACCAGCCATATTCGATACCATGGTTACCATTACCTGCAACATCATGTTAGACCTTGCCACGGTAAGAACTTCTGTCAACGAGACAGATCTCCTCTTAAGTATCTGTGAATGTGGTTGACTCTTGCTCCATTATGGACGCCCCGGGATAACCGGCCAAGACGGTCGTGATAAAAGTTTGTCACGAATCTGATGCAAACGAGGTTAAAGAATTGGAAAAAAAAAAAAAAAATACAATGTGAGTATTATTAGTTAATGTGATAGTTTGTTCGGGGATTAAAACGTACTGGTTTGCCTGCATGCTTAGGGTTGTCTATGTGAGTTGCATGTGTAAGTGTGTGTCTATGTGAATGCTAGTGTATGTGTGTAATAGGGGATGGGTGTGTGTGTGTGTGTTGTGTGCAAAACTGCATTGCGGTGTGTGTGCAAAACTGTGCATTTGTGTGTGTGCATGTTACAAAACTGGATTTGAGTGTGTGTGCATGCAAAACTGCATGTGTGTACATGTATGCGGGCGTGCGGGTTATGGAGGAGAACGAGAGGAGCAGGAGCATGGTCTCATGACAAATGGGATATTTTTTTCAACACAACCAGGTCCTTCGGACAGCCAGGGGATGTTCCCTTCTTTTGCCTAATTGTAATACAAATTCAATATTAAAAAAAAAAAAAAAAAGAATGGGGTTTTTTTTTTAATTTGGGGGGGGAGCAGGGGGGTGGGGTGATGTCCCTATTTATGGGATAAGAGTACTTTACAGGTTTATGTTTCTGTGAAATTTGCAGTTCTGTTCTTACATGAAAAAAAACCCCAGGTTGTACGCACATACAGTATGCCGCATAATGAAAACTGGTGTGACAATGGTTGAAACCTCACAAAGTACTGAGCAACAACATTCCCATCTACAAAATGTGCACATCCAAAGCTGCAACGACACTATCCAATATGGAGTGTCTAGTCAAACCACCTCAGACTAATCCCAAGCAAGCAAAAGATATTTGCCGTCAATTTTTATCTTGGTGATAATGAGATTGCTGAGTTGTACTTTAAAATACATTGCATGATAAAAAATGAGATGATCTATAACAATGATCCAGACATTTTATACTGCAGGAAATTAAGGTGTGGCATTATGATTTGGTTTCTAAGGAGTACGCGCAAGGCGAACTTTAATAAACTCGGAGATGAGCAAACGTGCATTCGTTTTCGATTTTAGCGTCGCAAAAATCATGAGCGATTTCCACTTCTGCATTTACGCGACTTGTAAAGCGTTTGCAAATCGAGTTAGAACTTTGATGTTGCTAGGGACTAGTCTAAGAACGCGCCAGATTAATTACGCGTTCACCTTTCACGACCCATTTTGCTGCGTGACTTATAGGCGTAAAATAAAAAAACGCGCTATGCATCGCCTCTACTGAAGACGGAAATTTCCCGCTAAAAATGTCTTTTTCAAAGATTTTCAGGAAAACTAATCGGTGACACCAGTTTTTTATTTCGGTATTCAAGTATGCAAGTTGGACCTAAACATATGTGAAAATCAGAAAAAAACGTTCGGCACCTTTGTTATCTTTTTGGAGCACTTTAGTATCGGAAATACGTTTCCCATCGACGTTGCGTGGTAAATAAGGTAAATAACATTTGAGCAAAAAATATTACTTTTGAAGTCTTTTTTCTCAAAACGAATATGGTAAGCCATATTTTGATTTCAGATGTGTTATCAGCACTAATGAATGTACTATATATCAAATTTTAAAGAAAGTCGACGGCCCATTTAATCATGATGCCAACACCTTAAATAGAGCATATAAAATGTGTAGATGACATACAAATGTCAGCTCTACATATCCTTTACTAATATTGTACAACAAATGGAACAAATAAAGTGTGTAACAACTCCAAAAGAACATCCACATTGCCCATTACCATGGTGGCTAAAATTCTTGTCAAATAACAGGGCATAACAGGGGTCACTTGTTTTTTTTGAAAGAGGGACTTCCAGAAAGGAAAATTAAGATTCTGGGTTAGATTATGTTATGTTGGCACCAACACTGACCTAGATGTCCTTCTGTGTTATAACTTGTCCTAGGTATAGCAAAAACTATACCTTTTACTCCTTAGGACCAGATGAACATGGTATACACCTTTTAACCCTGTATGAAACATTTACAATTTTCCCCCTTAGAATCCCCCCACCCCTTCGCAACAATGCTCAAACTGCCAAAGTTGCAGTATCATCGAGATTTGGAATCAGCAGGGTCAATGTTGACTAAAAAACATCAAACATGTTGTAAAGACTCTGTGCAAAGGTATATTCAAGGGTATATGGGTTCTGCCACTGGATACAAGTACATCCCTATGTGTGAACCTGCAGCAGACAACAAAATAAACAGCATGTGGTGTCGCGGCACCAATGGATGCCCGGCAATGGCAGAACAGACACAGAATTATTTAAAACATTCGAAAATAGCCAAGAATAGAATTGAGAGATAAATAACATTGCCAAACAAAACAATGCTATTGTAGGACTTTTATTGAAAAACTGATAGTATAAATAGTGCAATTCCTATACTCTTGTTAGTTTACTAGGGTAGGTAGTACCCTAAATAGTTCGATCGACCATCGTAAACTGATGTCAGCTTGTCAGAAATTGTCAATATTCTGAATATGCAATATTAAACCAGGCACTGCTGGCACTTTGCCCAACTGGCATGTTATTTGACCCCCCCCACTTAAACACTGGAAATAGAACCTTGTACAATCCAATATAAAGTGTAATAAAACACTGAAAATACAATATATTTCACACTGTATCAACATTTTACTTAAACACAAAAACTATTTTGTGTTTGCAAAAGATTATGCCATGTTCATCACAAACATTACGTAATTTTAGCACTGTTCATCATTTCAATTGTCATGAAAATTGTTATGACCAAGGCTCTTCAGGCTTCAATACAGCAAAAACTCCATGTCTGTCAAGTTATTCCACATCATAAGCCCTGCGCTCCCACGCGGGGCAAATAGAACATAACACATGTTTCTGAGGGACAACTTTTCTGGGAGATCCCAATCAAAAAGTGCAACAAATGCACATTTTTAAATGCACAAGTCTGATCTTAGTTACACTGGTTTCACAAAATGGTATCTTAGTTACCAGTCTTGTCTGACATTTGAATGAAAATTGAAGCTATTCCAATAATTTACACTTTCAATCAATTCATGTGTGTGTTAATGGCTGAGTGGAGGCCTGGGACATTCACCTGTGCTTCAGGCCACCAGTCAGTGCTGTAGTTAGCCGAGCCTTCGAATTAGATTGCTTAAGCATGATCTGGTTAGGAGTTGTTGCCCATGTCCTAATATAAGGACATACCATTAGAATTTAGGGGGCTGTTAAGTTTTGAGTCTGGCAATATTGATTTTATTTTTACTTTTGCAGGTGGTAGGCGACTGAATTGTTTGTCCATCCTCTCTGCCAACAGATGGCAGAGATTGAACATTCAACTTTTTTTTCAGTGTGGGGCAAGTCAATTTTTTTTGAGGGGGCAGATTTTATTTTTCCCCATCAAAAACTACCCAGCCATGCCTTGAAATCTAACTAATGGTGCATCCTAATGGTAGTTGAATGCAAGAAAATCCACAAAGTTCAACTTTAAAATTACATCCATCTACAAGTTGGTGTGTAAGGTTCTGTGCAGTCTGATCACTAATAGTCTCTCTCAAAAAAAAAAACAGATTTTAACAGAAGTGGTCAAATTTTAGTGTCTGAATTAAGCTATTTAACTGTGAAATCTTATGGTTAAAATATGTTAGGTTTTGAAGTTATGAGCAAAAAATAACCCCCCCCCCCCCATTTGGTCATCAATTTCCACAAAGCATTGTATGGGCTTACAATATTGCATTTTTAGCTCAAACATTAAAACGGATTTGAAGATCACTGTGATATTTTATGGATGTTACATTTGATGTCACATGTTGACATTCAGGATGCCCTCTGTTGTTTTCTGGCAGGCAAAATATTATAATAGTTTCTATGACAGACCACATAAAAAATCTGATCATAAATCACTTTACTTGCAGAACCTTTCCTGATCTAAATCTGTCACAATATGCAGCTGGTAGCATTATGTAGCAAGCATGCAGAATGTTGGTATTATCAAAATTTCTGCAATGCAAAGGTAAATTGGCTTTTTGCCGTCAGTTTTTCAGATTTTCTCTCTTGCACCAACAGGGGTGCCACAAACATAAAAAAAATGTCACATCATCATAGATGGCTCCAGATAATTCAATCAAGATGAAAACTTTATAGAATTAAATCAGGTAATCCCTCTTTAAACTTGCAGTTTATAAGGCAATGAGAAACCTGTGTTTTCTCCCATCTTGTATGCATGGTCCCATAGAAAATGGATGAGGTTACAGATTTGGGAGCAAACCACAGGTTGTATTGAGTCAATCTCACAATGCACCAGTTTTTTGGGAAATAGGGTCATGTGATCCCACCAAAGTCATATTCTTAACACAAAGAAAACCAGACTTTCACACTCATTTTAGCCCCCAAAGCTTTAGTAGGATTTTTTAGCATGATCATGAAATGCTTTGTGGTCCTCCAACTTATTGAACAATTTATCCCTAAGTACTGACGTATGTTTTGTAAAGTACAGTATAGGCACATTGCAATGCATTGGTTTACTGGGAGCAAATAAAAAAAATGATGGTGTACTCATGTACAGAGTAGGAGGGAGTTGAAAATGGTAATTACATCATACCTACCTCCCTTCCAGTTTGTTATAAAAGGAATGAGAGGAACTTAACTTTTGCTTTCTTCCCTTACAAATTGGGCTAGCAGTTGGTACACAAAACAAAAACTACAAAGCTGGCATACAACACAAAATAAGACAAAATTTTAAGTAACCCTACACAACCAAAATAGTTACACGCTCTTGGCAAGTTCACATGAATAGCATGTCTGGTTCTGTAACAGTGGTCATTTTCGCTGCAAAAATTTTCAAGATGGCTCTCCTTTTTGACATTTTCTCTTGTATTTAAATTAATTAGCTTTAATTTGAGCTTTCTTAAATGTAGATGTGTACATCAACAAAATACCAATTTTTACATTTTCTGCAATTTTTATGTTTTGTGCTCACTTCTAATTCCAAAAGTGTGAAAAGTCAAATTAAAGGCTGGCATAAAATATTCAGAGTTGTCAGTAATCAAGTCTTAAAGGGGCATAAAATGGCATTTACCGTGCCTGGTCACATATTACACTATTCATTATTCCTCTTATGCAGCTATTTTACCTCAAGGTAGTTTACACCACTTGAGAATCGACTCATGGAAATGCCATATTACATCACAGCACTGCAATTATGGTTTAAAGGTATTCTCACTTCAGTACAGTGGAGTCATTTTGACATATTTCTGACACTACTCTGAAAGGGTTTATAAATTCAAGTATTTGGGGGTCATATTTGATTCAATTTTAACCTGGAGTGATCATGTTGATTATATTTTGCCTATTTTTTCTAACAGTATTGGTGTTATTCGTAGAGTTAAGTACACGGCCAATTTCTTCATGGTAGTTACCGCGCAGCTTAGCTACTACTACTGAGTAGACACGGATTACTTACCCACTATACGTACACTCGCCAACCAAGAATCTGTGTATTTTTGCCGCATAGACGGATAGTGTACACACAGTGGCTGTCTTCCCCGTCGCGGAGTAGCTACGTGGTTACACCGGCTCTCAGCGCGCGCGGTATTTCTCATGGCCAATTTTGTTTTTTTAGATATTTTTGGGACATATTTGCATTTTTATTAAAAGTGTGTGAATATGGGGGTTTTGATGATGCCCGATTGAATTTCGTAATGATTTTCCTAAAAAAAAAACTATAAAAAATGCTAAACAGAGACCAAGTGTATAGTGCTCTCATTTCGTCCACTATCAAAAATGGCGCCCTAGTTACCGTGAGGTAGCTATGTGGTAGCTGCATGTCTATTTCAATTTGTCATTTACTTTATGTATCATATTGTTTTATGTATCATATTGTTTGTATATATTTCATTTGTATTTTGTAAAATCTGGACCTCTTGAGAGACCAGTACCGATGTATTGAAAGAGTTTTCCAGAATAAAGAGCAAATAAATAAATACTTTGGTACTCTCTATAACCTTCTCTCCACCTAGTGGGCAACTACAGAGTAGCCATCGGGTAGGTACTGTAGAGTAGACACACTACTGTATACCTAATAACTCTGTACTTTGCAAGCCCTATCTTGCAGCTACTGCCTTGCAACTTGCCCGGTGTGTACTGTGCAGTAGCTGCCATGGTAGACACGGTGTAGCTGCCGTATAGGCTACCATGCGAGTAAGAAAACGGCCTTGTACTATCTTCCTCCAGCCACTTTGAAATTACTTGCAAATACTCTAGTTTTTCCACTTTGATGATTGCAGTCCTGTTTGGTCTAACTGCATTTCTGACCATCGTAATAATCTCCAAATTCTTCAAAACAAACTACAATCCTCGAAAAAAATGTTGGATCACTTTGACCGATTTAGGGAAAAGGTGACCCCCTCTCCCCCAATTCAATGTTGATCCGAGTCATTGTTGTCAACAGCTTCGCCAGGCCCCCAACATTGATTGATGGGGAGTGGGGAAGAATTTGGTAAAAGGGAAGACCTCTGCTTTCTAAAGAACAATGACTTACCAAAATTCGATCTCATTTGTGAGCATGGCAATGGTTCCAATATATTGCATCAAGTGTTCCAAATATTTTTTTTTTCCGGGGAGATTATTGTCTGAGGCAAATGCAAAAAATATCATCTAAATTCACGTTTTGTACTATATCTTAAAACAAAACAAGATATAGATACAAATTTAAGGTTTAAGCAATAGAATTATAGGTACACTCATATAACTCTTTTGGAAAATATTACTTGCAATAAGGGCTGCCGGTCCAATAATTATATCGTTGAAGATTATACACGCACATAACACTCAAATTAACCCAACCAAAATAGTTAAAGTAGTATTCGTTCATATCGTAAAGGCACTTTGTCTCCAAATCTAAAGGAACACAGAATTGTATAGGCTATGAGGTAAAAAAAAATAAGAGCTTCTTTTAAATTAAGATTTCAAAATAAATAAAATGACAGCAGTATAAAACCACCGTGTTCAGAATGTTGATTCAATATGGAAAAGTGACTAGCTCTATTTTATCACGGAATGCCAACCACCAAAGTAAATGAGACAAATAATGTCAAATCGTCCTGCAACTTAAAAAAAAAATGAGTATAAACAGAAAAAGTCACCGTAATGACACCAAACCCGCAACATGATGATCTTGGGTCTCTATCCTATACCACTGCACTACCGAAGAACCTGCCGGGGAAGAAAGGAAACACGGCTGTCGTGTTGATTTGTACCCTCTACCCACCCCTGGAAAGTGTGAAGTATCAATATCTCCTACACAAGTCTCCCAATTAAATACTGTATTCTTCACCATTGACAGCCGGTTCGAGGTACTTTGCATATGTGTGAGAGATAATTCTATGCGTTGCGTCTTCATTCGGGCTCCGGCTTTGTCCGCGACTTTGAGTGCGACTAATACCGTATAGGCGACATGTCGTCATTAAGGCGCGCTGAAATTACGTATCGCTATGCATTTTCCTCCATGCCTTTCAGAAATATATATTCAGAAGAGACACACGATCATTCACATGTTAATTGTTATTCAGTACGTAATGGCGGACGGTAGTCTCGTTCAGCCGAGAGACCCGAATTGTGCTATGGGGGGGCTATCACGACTACTGTGATTGCCTAATACTACCACCTCCCTTTTAAGTATAATAAGAATGCATTTTTATCACTTGCCAATGGTATCTGAAGTCCTGTCCAGAAATGATTAAATGCTGACGATTTTACTTCACAAGATCTGTGTCAATAATTTTATCAAGTTCAGAGTCCAGTATCTCTCTCTTTTTCCCCTTAAGTTCATGTTAACCTGTGAACTCTTCAAAGAAAGTTCTTTAACCGTATAAAACTTCTTAAACTTTAAATTTTATCTAGGGTTATAGGGGTGGAATACCCTAAAAAAACCCACGTGTGGTACATGGACCTTATTCTGGTCCTTGTGTGTGTGTGGTACCATCACAGATATACTAAATGAAACTAAACTAATAAGCCCAAAAATCTTGTGGGTCTGCTGCTATTCAGCACAATCTCAAACATCTTGAGTAGATGTTGGAAAGACATTTGTGCATGGTTGGTTTATACCCTAGGATGTTGTTAAATAAGAAAAAGAAAAAAAAAAAAAAAAAAAAAAAAAAAAAAAAAAAAAAAAAAAAAAAAAAAAAAAAAAAAAAAAAAAAAAAAAACAAAAAAAAAAAAAAAAAAAAAAAAAAAAAAAACAAACTAATAAAAAAAAAAAAAAAAAAAAAAAACACAAAAAAAAAAAAAAAAAAAAAAAAAAAAAAAAAAAAAAAAAAAAAAAAAAAAAAAAAAAAAAAAAAAAAAAAAAAAAAAAAAAAAAAAAAAATAAGTTGTTAAGAAAAGAAAAAATGTTATTTACTAAACAATGCGCATTCATTAAACTCTGTAGTGGCTTTAATTTTCAGTCAACCTTCCAATGTAAACAGGTGTCTATTTCAAATAGTCACTGTATTGGGGTGTTGGCTTCACAATCTACAACTGCGTGTTGTTAGTGTAGACAACGGTCTGGTGGGTTTGGCTGGCCTGGTTTGTGTTTCGGTTAGTCAGTTGAACGGCGGGGGGGAACTGTGTGGTCTTTGGTGTGCATTCGTGTTTGTAGGCGAGTTGGTGGTGGTGAGTTGGTGGTTGCTGCCTTTTGTGTTCCATCCACTTGATGGGAATAGCTGGCCATAGGTGCTGGGGGTGGGTTGACACAGAAACAATGATGCTCTGTTGCGACGCCTGTACCGTGTAAGTTTTTACAAGGTAAGACCTAGGTTCTGGTGTACGCTCTACTATCTGACCGTAGCGCTTTTGATCTCGGATCCATACGCTGTCACCGGGTTGCAACAATGGAAAGTTCTTTGGTTTTGGTCGCTGGTTAAAGTTACGCTGTTGATTTGATCTGTAAGCTGCTTCTTTCTGACGCATACTCAAGATCCGGAGGTTGCCCCTGGTGTAGAGTTGTGTGGAAGAACTTGGTAAACTGCGTGCGTAAAAAAAAAGACGTCGGCCATCAGTTAGTTCAATTGGGAAGGCACATTTGCAGAGGGGTTGACCTATTAAGGAAGAAGAATGTGCGAGGTAGGGTCGTCGTTTTTCAGAAGGCCCTTCCAAGTGCGACCGGTTCTTCGGCTTCCAAATTGGAGGAACGGGAAACAATGGCGAGCTAGTTGTGTGCACACAAAAAGCGTATGTTGTGCGAAACTTGCGGAAACAAATCTGCAACTAAACTAGGTCCTTGTCCGAACTACCCACATCAGGGAATCCGTGAACTGCGAAAAGTCTTAAGTGTTGTAATGGACTCCTTCAGCTGTCTGTTTACCAAGTCGTTTAATCTCAATCCACCTTGAATAGTAGTCAATAACGATCAAATAGACCTCCATTGTTTGAAGGATCCATGCCAAGTCTTTCCACTGGCGAGTAGGGAGAGAGGGGAAGGATATCAGTTGGTTTTCTTTAGTTGCTGGAGATCAGGCAATGTTGAACCTTGGTAACCATGTCTCTATTGACTTTAGAGGTCCAGGCCACATAAGGATGTACGTGCTCTAGCACGGCACTTTACCCAAATGACCCTGGTGAATGCCGTGAGAATATCCAAAGCGCATTGTCTTGGGATCACGAGCGTCATCAAACGTAGAGAATATCTTTGACAATCGCAAGATGAGCTCTGTTCTCCCATTACTGATGAGCAATGGAGAAGTGCATGTACGATGGCCAACCTTGCGTTTGCAATATTGTCTGATTTGCGTGCAAACTTCATCTGCTTTTTGGCTTGCCTGCCGAATTGTCTGGAAGACGTGCTGAGTTGCTGGGAGTTGTTCCGGAGGGACTTGCGGAGGCTTCAAACTTCATCAATGAGTGACTACACGACTGATGCAGGTACGGCTAACCAGGTGGCTCGGACAGTGTTATCCGCGACTATCTGGTGTTTGCCAGGAACGTGACAACGTCTGGGTTGAAACGCATCATTCTAAGACGAAACCTTGACATGCGACTTAAGGTGGAATCTTAGCAAGCTCCGTTGTGCCTCCCAAGAGGAACAAGAGGTTGTGATCGGTCTCTAAGGTAAAATGTAGTGCGAGTACTACTGTCCATAAACTTTTCAAAAGACCAAGGTTTTGCTGCGGTGCCTCCTTTTCGATTACCGCGTAAAGGTTCCGGTGTCACTCAATGATCTGGAAGCGTATTCGCAATACTGGTCGACCGCTTGCCGTCATCCTGATTGAAGAGGACTGCACCGATCTGTGGATGAAAGCGTCTGCTGCAATAATGGATGGGCGATGTGCATCATAGTGAGGCGTAATACATATGGTGAGTGAGAAGTCCTTGACATGGCTGAAAAGAACGAGTTGGTTGTCACCCAATACCAGGCAGGTGTTCATGCGTAAGGTAGGATGCTGGTAACGGCTCGGGATTTCATGCAAGGCTGGAAAATTTTCCCCAGCTAATTAGCCAGTGCCGGAATATGAAGTTCCTTAACATTGGTTGGTACGGGATTGCGGCGAGGCTGTCATCTTCTGCATATCTGCGCTAAGTCCTGAAGCATTGACAATATGTCCGAGGAACCGGATCTCAGCTTGGAGAATTCCACACTTATCGGTGAGTGTGAGACCAGCATCTAGTAGGCATTTCAGTACTGCTCTTACACATAGGTCATGCTCTCTGAGTGAACTGTGGATTCAGAAACATATCCATCTGACAAATGACTCCATCAAGTCTTCAAGGATGTTGGCATTGTACGCTGGATATTTCTGGAGCGAGCTGCATTCCGAATGGTAGACGTTGAAAAAAAACGCCCGAGGGGTTTGAACGTTTGTAAGCAAATATGATTCTGCGTCCAAGGGTAGTTGCCAAAAAACACTGTTCGCGTCAAGTTTTGTGAAGAGATTCTTGCTCTTTCCCAAACTTCGCGAGACTTTCATCCACTGAAGAAATTGATGATCTCTCGTTGAAAACACTTTTTGTTCAAGTGAGTAAGATCTACGCAAAACTCTGACTGCTCCACTAGGCTTGGTACGCAAACTATACCTGAAACACCAATCTGTGGGTTGGTTGGTGATTTGAGGTTCACAGGTGAAATGACTCCTTTGTTGAGCATATCTCCGATTCGCTTCACTTTATCCAGCAAAACGGATGGCGGAGTCGCCTTGGTGCCAATAAGCAGATGGCTGCTTTGCACTGGCGCAATGTTATATGAGTTCGTTTCAGTTTGCCAGACTGTGAATAATCATGAAATTCACTTTGAAGTGGGATAGATGTTGTTACGCGTAGGCCTAGTCCCCTCGTTTTCACCCTGCGACAAGTCCCAACTTGATACATGCTGAACGGGTCTGAAGTAAGAATTGGCTGATCCTTGTATAGATGGAGATTGGCTCGGTTATTTCCCCTCTCTTGTATGAAGGGAAGCTTCAAATGTTTTACCCCCCCCCCCAATTACATTAAGGTTAGTTCGACACTGGCACACGAAGAACTTGCTCAGTGTTGCGCAATACGGCTGAGTTGAGCCATTGTTGAACCTTGTCACTGATGACTGACACGATAGCACCAGTGCGAGCTTGAAGACAGTTGGTTTACCATTTACGCTAATTTCAGCACCCAGTGGCACATTTGCATGTTGGATGTATTTTCACCAGAAATTGAATCCATTCTCAGAGATCTGTATCTCGTGGCGGGCGAGTCTGTAGGCCTACCACTGCAACAAACTGCTTGAAAATGTCCACGTTTGTGACACTTGTTGCATGTACATCTTTGGGGGTGGACAGGACAAACAAGCGTCATGGCCTGACGACCACACCACTTACAAGTATCAGCGACCACTCTTGCGGTTTGGTTTGGGATGGCTACTACGTGCGGTTTTCCCTTTTTTCGGGATGTGCGGTGTTACATTTCTGGCATGTGCATAGTTTGGATTTCCTTGTTACATAGTCTACAGTTTTGGTGTCTTATCACGAACCACTTCACGATTTTTGCTTCCGTGCTTCAGCTTGACGGCATTAATTGTACTGCTTTAGCAAGTGTACGATTAGGCTGTGCGGAAGGAAAGTCCGACAGAACATCGCCTTTCTCCCCTACAACCAATTCTGTCCCGAATTAATTCCTCCTTTAATGCCCCATAATTACAGTCGTCTGCTAATCGGTACAAATCCTGGATGAAGGCATCAAACGGTTCACAGGCAAATTTGGGTCTTTGTGGGAATTTTGCTCTTTCAACCATAATGTTCTTGCGAACTTCATAATATCCGTCTAATGCAGCTTAACTTGTCATACAAAGCTGTCGTTCCTCCACGCTGAGGGTGGTGAGAATATCGTCGCCTCGCGCATTCACCAAGGGGGCATTACAACAACACAACTTCTTGCCTCCGCGGCGATTTGTTACAAGACCAGAGCTGTCGATACGCGCTCGAATAGCACGTACCATTTGGGCCCTAAACCGTTGTTTTGGTCCGGTAGAGCTTTGATGCTGATGATGAAAATTCTCCGGGAGTGGAAATATTTCATGCTGCTTCTGCTTCAGCCATGTTTTTGTGGGTTTATCACGCGCTGTCACCATATATTATTCGAGAAGAGACACACGATTCATTACATTTTACTTGTTATTCGTACGTAATGGCGGACGGTAGTCTCGTTCAGCCGAGAACCGACTGTGATATGGGGGGGCGCTTATCACGACCTACGTGATGGCCTAATACACACAGATGCTGAGAAGAAAAATAAACAACAAAAAAAAGATCCAAACAAACATACTTCAGACAGAAAAAATAAACAACAACTAAACAAAGATCCAAAGCAAACGCCACCGAGTCTCGTGGAAAGTGTGGGAGGATGGGGACTACGCTGGGGGGGAGAGCAAAAAATTGTCTTTTTTCTTCACAGTGGATTTATCAACTTAGAAATTCCCATGTACACATATCGTTTAAAAAAGAAAACATTTGCATTGGCAAAGCCAAATGGGGGGGGGGTTGGATTTAATTATCAAAGAACATGAATATTTGTGCTGTGATCAGCAAAATGAGTCGGAAGCGCAAAATTCTTTCTGAGATAGAGCAAAAAAAAGCGAGGAAAATGTATTTTGTTTCTTTTGTTTTGGCCACCCTCAACTGATCATTATCTTTGGAAGTAAGGACAATTCAATGGGGATTTCAGCAAAAGGTAGCTTTTTAAAGGGATGCATACGGCTACATTGAAAAAAGTAAAACTTGAAATCTGACCGATTCAGACTCATTTTGCTTGATCCCTTGAAAATTGTCCAATTACTCCACAGAAGAGTGATCAGGTTTGAAGGGTGGCCAAAACAAAGGAAAACAAAAGCTTTTCCCTGTTGGTGGCTATATTCAAAATCAATATTGCGACTCCGACTCATGTTGATTGATCACATCACATTTATCTTTGAGTGAATAAGGTTGATTTGAAATGAAAACAAATAGTTAAACATCCCTTTTGTCGGCCTACTTGTTACACATTGGTCTAATACCTGATACCGTGCAAATGACACTTTTACGATACTTCTACAATCTACCGGATTACATGTGTATCACATACTGAGTGAACATACTGTTGTTCGACTCGGTGCTTTAAGGTACAATGGTCTATACAGTGTAAATCATCACGAGTTACACAATGCTGTACACAATAGAAACACACATTGTAGAACGGTTAACGCTCGAAAACTAAAGTATTCGAAAGTATACAACTTACTTTCTGTTCGGATGGTGTTAAATCGCGTAAAATTTGCCCTAAACGTTAAATATATTCTGAAATCGGACATTAATGAGGAAAACACTGTAAAATGTCAGCCCTAGTAAATGAAAATTGTTGAAAAGAAGAGAAAATCAAGAAAGGGCCTTTTTTGTGACTGGAAACTTTGGTTGTCCTGTAGACTCGCTAAACACACCTGCCATGATTATGGAACGGGATTTTATTGCTTTGTGTCAGGTTTGAAGTACTCTCCCAAGTTGGCTTAGTCAGTAGGGCTACAGACTGCCAAACTGAGAACATAGTTCGAATCCCGCAAATTTATACACTTGTATTTAATTTCTTGGATCGTTGTGCTACCCCGTATCATATCATATTTTTGGGCCACGATTTTGATCCTTTTATAATCATAATAATAATGATTGATTTTATTTTATTTTATTTAATTTTTTTTTAGGATGATAAGTTTTCTTACTAGAGTAATTATTCATTTAATTATGCAGGAGTTAGCCGGTCGAACCATACTACTGGATATGTCCATTCACTGCAAGTAATATTTGGTATCTGTCCTGTCGAATTCATATGCAGCAGGCGTTTCCGGTTTGACTCTATTTTCTTGTCAATGGTTTGTCTAGGGGTACTTTTTAAAGTGCCCATGATTTTGAAATATTGCATGGAACTGTCAAACTTACATGTACCCCATATCATAATAAAGAGTCCAATATACCCAAAAAAGAGTGGCTCATCTAATATACCGTTACTGTTGATAGAGGAAGGATAAAGGAAAGAAAAAAGAAAAAGGGTAGTTCTTTCACATCGCCTTTTACGCTTCACTACCACCTTATCTTCCCCCCTTGGACTTTTCCTCGCCTGCTGAACTCCTCCTTCAATTCCAAAACGTCTGACTATCGCAGTTCTTTAGCTTCCTCTCGTCCCTTACACCTCCTCCCGCTCCATTCATTTTCCTTAACCTATCTGTTCCTACCCCTTGTCTCAAACAAAGGGAGTTATTGGTGACCGGGTCCCCAAAAACTGGTATTGAAGCTGTATGTTCTAATGGCGATTGAGTTTACTAATTGATTAAAGTTATAAAAATATGGTTTTTATGACACCACCTTGTTTTTAACGATATCAAAGGAAATGCATCAGTGATCCGTGTAGTTAGATATGTTAGTATATATGCATCACCTGCCCTCCAACCTTTACATAATACTTGAACAGTACCTTATTAAAACATGTTATTTTAATTTAAAAAATTAGTTTGTGAATTAATTATTGGAAGCTTTATGAGATTATTTTACTGAAAATTTTAGTTTGTCTAGATCTGTAGTTTTTAAAATATATGCTAAAAAACGTGAAAATTAGATGAAATTTTTTTGGAAATGACTCAGGACCATCCTCCAAAAAATGTTGGATCACTGACCGATTTTAGGGAAAGGTGACTCTCTCCCCAATTCAATGTAGATCCGAGTCATTGTTGTCAACAGCTTCGCCAGGCCCCCAACATTGAATGATGGGGTGGGAGTGGGGAAGAATTTGGTAAAGGGGAGACCTCTGCTTTCTAAAAGAACACTGACTTACCAAATTTGATCTCATTGTGAACATGCAAGGTTCCAATATATTGATCAAGTGTTCCAAATATTTTTTCGATGATGTAGTATGTATGTCCTTCTGTCGGCAGACATCAAACATCCATTTCCGATATGATGAACCCTCTTTTGCTCGGGACAGATTAAGGAAAGATGAAAACAAACATTTCTTTAGTTCGTTTTAAAGTCTTCAACTTTTGTTCCATCTTACCTCTCATCTCAATTATTTTTTAAACTTTATTCATTCAAAATGTACTAGAAGTCATTCTTGTAATACCCTTGTCTTGCCACCTTGGAATAACAATGCAGGCAAGTGGACATTTTTGTTATTTTAGAGGTGCATCAGAGTGGAACAGACTTTCATCTGGTGTTCAAACAATTTGACGTCAATTGAATTTAAATGTGTTTAAGTCATCATTAGTAATGTGATCAATATGCCTTCACCTGAATTCCCCAATTTCAGTGACTTTCTTTGTTTGTTTGTTTAATAATACAAACTTTGTTTATTACCTGTTTATATTACCAATTGTGAATAGTCAAGCTCTAAATAAGTTTTTATAAGTTTGTAAATCCTGGTCATATATACTTGTAAAGTTGTAGCGGGTCTCATGGGAGACCAGTTTTGTACTACCTGAATTGAGTAACCCTATAAAGAATTACTACTACTCCCTACTGAGTGACCAGTAAGACAGAGGTCCCAATCTTTTTGGTCCGAACCCCATTTTCTAAATGATAAGTTTGGGGTGACTCCCAAACAGTTTTGTCTGTCAGACAACATTGAGTCAATGGGGGATCTGTGGCCATGCGATCGAATA
>JAMKCH010059777.1:0-57105 GCA_023653785.1 Ophioderma brevispina | reverse complement strand
TGAATGATCCAATCCGCTGGCTACGTGTCTGCGGGTTTCATAAGGTGTTCGGGCCCCAGAAATTCTACAATTAAATACAAGTATTCCAAGCTTGTTTCAGGTTCGGGTTACAATCCGGCCTCTGGCAGCGGGGCTATGTAGAAATCGGTAACGTGGGCCAAATCAAACTCTTAGCCATGATTACACGATTTAGCCTCTACGCGATCGATGCTAAAGAGTAAAGACAGGGGGATTTAGAGCTCAAAGACATTCATGTAATGTGGTTTACAGTGTGTCGGGCGATGCTACGGGAAAGGCGAAACACGATAGGACATTGCAAATTGAGTGAGATTCGAACCGCCAAAACACACATGTGCGCCAATGAATAGATGGCGTGGCTTGTGTTGTGTGAATGTCGGGTCGGGTGGAGGATGACTAACGAACTGTTGTTATAAAGCGGTTCTAAGCGTTTAAGACTACTTCCCCCTATGACATCAAGAGTTGGGCAAATTTGTTTAGGCTCTTAATTCAAATTGAAATAATTTACATTGTCAATCACATTAGATAATGCTATCTACATTCTTGACAAGTGAGTGCCTTTAGTTCAATGCATTTGGATTGCTTAAATACCGTTGTTCTAAATTTTCTTATTTCTTCTGATTTTCTCTCTAAATAAGTAGGGCATTCCGCCTACTTTCTCGAAAACATTCAACAAAGTAAGTGTAACAAGACTTGTGCCTGATCTACTCTTAATGAATTAACTCTCTACACACGGCACATTTTTTCTTCACACACTTTTAAGAATGGTTTACATTTGTCAGAATGCCATACTAGATAAAGTTACAAATGATCAGGAAAATGTTTTTAAGCAGTTGTGTTGGATATTATTAACACAATTCGTACTTTGTACCTAGGTCCCTTCTTTTTGACCTTCTAGTGGCTACACTGTTTCCTTGTTTCATTGCCCACTCTTGCTACTATTCTTCTAACGGTAACGTATTGTATTAAAAGCCGTCAAAACCAAGACAACTATATTCTTATAATTCTGTCGCTAATACATACTTTGATCAGGACTATATAGGCGGGAATTATTTTTCTTTTGTTAACACCAAGTTGCAACAGTATTCCATCTTTACGCTCTCGCCTTCTAACAAATGCAGGCGTAACTAACTACACGCGATCATTTGGGCATGTGGACAAGGAGATGGGGGTGTTTATCTTGTATGAGATCTTTTTTATCAATAAAATGAATACCTATGTAGGTGGAATGCCTATGCAGGTAAACACTAGCAGACAACGTTATCTACAGTAAACGAGCTATTTGCTATCTACTTTTAAAACACTTTCTGTTAATGGCTAGACACTTGCTATCTGCTGTAGAAAGTACGATCCGTTTGGCCAAGAGACGTGATCTGTTACAGGTTACATTGCTTGTCAATAGTTACTTGATTAAAACAGCATTGCATGTCTTCCCTGTTGGTGACCTGTTATAGCGAGCTATCAGCTGTATATATAGTTATACTTTTGCCCCAGTATAGGCCATTGGCTAAGAATTGTCAGCGCTCTGGTGCAGTTCAGTTAGCATTATATGTAAGTGACAAAGGGAAGAGTATTTTAACCTCCAATGGCTACAAACTATTGCACTCTCTGCTATCTACGATAGCTAGCGCTATCTGTCAGGGGCAATCTTTAACACATTAATTTTCTATGTAGGTAGCGTTATCTGTCATTGAACCTGAGCTAGTTGTTTTCATCTGTAAAAGGTATTGTTCATCGATGACCGCGAGATAATTATTTTATTCACCTGTAGATGCACAGTCTCATTTTTGAGCAACCACAAGCTCTTTACTATCTGACAATGCAATTGTCTGCCAGTTGCTACAAGCTATTTACAATCTACTCTAGATATCATTGTCAGTGGTCACCTGTCATTTATTATCTACTATCATTTTCTTTGTGACCATCTCTTTTATACATACTGTAGATAGCGTTGTCTGTTAGTGGCCACCTACTATGTACTATCTGCAGTATATACATCATTATTGCCAGTGGTCCCATACCAAACTACTGTAATACCAAACTACTGTAGATAGCTTTGATTGATAGAAGCCACCTGTTGTGCACTATCTACAGTAGATAGCAATATCTGCTAGTATCCACCAGTTATGTACTATAAATTGTAAATACGGTTATTTGCTAGTGGATACCTGCTATGTACAATCTACTCCAGACAGTATTATCTATTTGTGGCCTGCTTTGTACTATCTACTCTTGATTGCTTCGTCAACCGTGGCCACTTGCTGTTAACTATCTACTGTTAAAACCAATGGTTGTCAGAGGCTAAGCCAGCTTCTGTACATAATGTTATCTGTCCATGACACGGAGCTTTTGCTTTCTATTCGCTAGCGAAGTGTTACGTGTAATCCGGTCGTTACTATGTCAACTGGATCACGCTTTTGAGTCCTGCACCACGATCAAAATGATCAATACACAAAGTCTACGGCCTGCAATAACTTTGCGAAAGGTGCGTGATCCAGTAACCAGGGAGTTATGTAACCACTTCGATGGCGAATTGTTAATGCAATGTACCATCCACTATTACTAGCGGAGCTAGGACCACCTCCTTTGCACCCCCCAGAACTAAACCAAACCAATTTTTTAGGTTCCTTTTATGACCCCAAAACATAATCAGGATGTTCCCAAAATTTAAAAGTGGCCCCAAGGGGGTTTATTCAAGATGGCGTCCCATATGGTCGCCAAAATAGGGGTTTTTCACTAAACTGAATTAAAACATGATATACAACATTAATTGTATAAACTCACGGGATCCAAACAATTAGACTCATAATAACATATCGTGCCTAACTAATTTTCATTCACATGTTTTTAAATTCAAAATGGCGTCCACATGCCGCCAAATAGCCATTTTTCACTAAACGTATTAAAACAAGTTATTGAGAACGTAATTGTCAAGAAAGAACCATCAGATGAGAGGCTTGGTTAATGACTACATCTGTGGCCTAAATCAATTTCCATTCACATAATTTTAAATTTTTTAATCTTAAAGAAAATGGCGGCCGAAATAGAGTTTTTTACTAAAACGATTAAAACAAGCGGTATATAACGTAATTGTCGAGAGTTTTTTTCCAAAAATTTGAGTTTAGATGATAATGATACATCTGTACCTAAATAATTTTATTCACATGTTTGAAATATAACGTGAAAATTCAAAATGGCCGCAAATTGAGCAAAATGGCCGCCAAGTAGACTTTTCCACTACAATGGACATGCGTCACAGCAACAAAATACACAGGACGCCCTAACAGGACATCATTCCAGTGAACCTATCTAAAGAAAATCATTATATATATATATATAATATATATATAATATATATATATAATCTATAGATATATATATATATATATATATTTATAGCCTATTTTTGGTAGGTGTATGCCAACCAGATTTTCAAAATTGGGGCTGGGGCAACTGATTTGGAGTTCTAAATATGGGTCTAAGGGGACTTGAATTTGGGTAAGTTTCTTGTTGAAACAAGGGTTTTAGAGCTTTGATTTTTAATCAAACTTGAGGCCTATTTATAAGTAAAATGGGTCTAAGAAACAGATTCTTACATAAAATGTGGGGGTCCATGGAACTTCAATAGGCGTAAATGGGAGTCTGTTGCAAGGAACCTCGGCCTGTAAAAACGAGGGTCTGTATGCGCGAGGCACATACCAATACTACCTTTCAATGTGAATAACCCCGGTGTGAAGAACCTGAGTGTCCCCCATAAGAGAGTGTCCTAGCTACCAAGCAACATGTACGGAATACACCGTGACCTGAACGAGGCCATTTGAGTACAGCTGAAACAAATGCAAAATGCGTACGCCGCATAGCGGAGCGGGCCGAGCCTTGACAGTCCTCTAGCTTTCGAGTTATCCCTCCCCACCGTACAACCAAAAACACAACACCTTTATTTGAAGTATAATATCAGAGTAAGAAAATGATGGTTGGGGTTGAAATATTTGGTGGCAGGGACGATTTCTAGGCCAAAATGTTTGGGCTGCAAGGTTTAAGCGAAATTAATTATTTTTTTATATTTTTTAAGTACAAATATTACAATCTTATTTTTATGTTATCCTTTTTGTTATTGTATAGTTTTATACATTGCATAACGGTCGGTAATACTCGTGTGTCTGGACATGTAAAAAGGATGTCTTTTTTTTAAGGACCAAAGGTGATTTGGGGGCTAAACTTCTAGACCCTTTATATATTGTATAAAACAAGAATCTATAATATAATGTCAAGAATTGATAGTAACTGCATCATGATTAAACTTTGTTTTGCTAAGAAATTCATAATCTTGATATTCTTAAGTTTTTAGCTCAAAAACGTGATTTTTTTACCCCAAAAACACCCCTGCCACCAAGTTTTGGGACACAACCATTCTTTTTTAAATTATTTATTATTCTCTTCGAATAGCAGTGGTTGACGTCTTGTTTGTTGTACAGAGGGGAGTGGTTGTCGACAATTTTGAGATCCAAACCGCTCCACTATCAATGGGAGAATACACTAGGGGCAGGATGGTGTCGGACAACTCAGCATTCACACGGACACTGTAGTATATGACCCGGTGCCTATAGTAGCTTATTTAACAGTCAATTTTTGAGTCACTCAAAGATAAGGTACCCGCCCTCCAGGAATTGCCTGCACTGAATTAAGCAAGAAATGTGTATTGCTATTGTTACCACCATCAAACAATGGGCCAATTCACACATTGCATTATTACAAGACCCATAGATGCTTTCGTCCAAACACAAAATATCAACAACCTTCACCTGGCAAAGCATTAACCTGCCCTCCCCTGATGGAAGGATTTGTCAACGCATTCCAAAAAAGAGGCTACAACTGTTCCAAGGATACCATGGGGGTGTTTTTAGACGTTTACGCAGGACCTTGACCTCGAGGGCCACTAGAAATGGGCATCACGCCACATCACCAGCCATAGGTGTTTATCACCTCACGGACAATGTGAGGAAATTATCTTAACCCAGATTGCATTGTCAATACTCATTGCTAACCGCTGCGTTCAAAGGAAGCTGTAGCCTGAGTTGTGCGGCCGTCAGCTTGAGTTAATATCAATAATATAATAATGGAGATTTCTATAGCGCACAAATCCGCCAAACGATGGTGCTCATGGCGCAATACATAAAGAGAACAAAAAAAATGTATGCAACATATGAACCAATTGTTTAAACCAACCTATAAATACAGACACTATTGGTTACAAGAAAGCTGATGACATAAGGTGAGTTTTTAGTGCTTTCTTGAATTGAATGATAGAAGTCATGCTAAATTAATAAACCCAAATCAAACCAAAATGGACAAACACAGTTGAATTTTAAACTACTTAATTCTCCAGGTAGAAAGGATGTATATATTTATTATAATCTTTCCCCTGGATATTGGCCACGCACGATAGTGGTTTAAAAAAAAACCCATGTGCGCTTTTGCCGGATTCGAACCGGCGACCTTTCGTATTACATTGCCCTACGCGCTCTATCCGACTGAGCTATCAAGCATGGTTTTGTAGAGAGCGATATAATCATCTATGGGTGTAGGTTCAAAGGTGTGTCCATCGCTTTCTATCGGATAGCATCATAACTGTATATTTAACATATACGATTATATTTGTTTGAGATTTAAACTACTTAGTTCTCCAGGGTAGACAAGGATTATTAATTTATTATCTTTCCTGGGAGATGGCCGCGCACGATAGTGTTGAAAAAAAAAACCAATGTGCGGCTTGCCGGATTCGAACGGCCACCTTCGTTACATGCACGACGCTCTAACCGACTGAGCTATCAGCAGGTTGGTATAATAGCGATAATATCATCTCTGGGTGTTAGGTTTCGACAGTGTCCTTCCGCTTTCCTAGCGGATAGCATCAGACTTATATTTAACATATACGATTATATTTGTTTTTTTTTCAACACTATCGTGCGGCTTGCCATCTCTACGGGAAAAGATTAATAATATATACAATCCTTTTCTACCTGGAGAACTAAGTAGTTCAAATCTCAACAAATTAATCGTATATGTTCAATATACAGTTCTGATGCTTCCGCTAGGACAGCGAAGGACACCTTTTCGAACCTAACACCATAGATGATATCTATCGCTCTTATACCAACCCTGCTTGATACTCGAGTCGGTTAGAGCGTCGTGCCTGTATACAAGTCCCAGGTTCGAATCCGGCCAAGCGCCATGGGGTTTTTTTTCAAAACACTATCGTGCGCTGCCATTCTCCAGGGAAAGATTAATAAAATATCTACATCCTTTTTTCTAACCTGAGAACTAAGTCGTTTAAAAATCTCAAACAATATACACGTCTATGTTAAAATATACGTCTGATGCTATCCCTAGGAACGCGAAGACCCCCTTTCGAACCTAACCACACCCATAGATTATATCTAATCGCTCTTCTTCTTCTACCGATCCTGCTTGATAGCTCAGTCGGATAGAGGCGATCGTGCATGTAATACGAAGGTCGCCAGTGCGAATCCGGGCCAAGCGCCATGGGGTTTTTTTTCCAAACACCTATCTGCGCGGGCCATCTGCCAGGAAGATTAATAATTATATACAATAAATCCGTTTCCTACTTGAATAAATAGTTTAAATCTCAAATCTAATCGTATATGTTAAAATTACAGATTCTGATGCTAATCCGCTAGGAAGCTAGGACAACCTTTCGAACTAACACCCATAGATGATATCTATCGCTCTTCTACCAACTCCTGCCTTGATAGCTCAGTGGTTAGAGCGTCGTGCATGTAATACGAAGGTCGCCGTTCGAATCCCTGCAAGATTCGCACAATGGGTTTTTTTTTTCAACCTATCGTGTGCGCTGGCCATCTCCAGGGAAGATGGCAGTTTGTTCCATAGACGTGGGCGCTGCCCGTGAAAAGCTCTATCAATATCACCCCCACGAAAAGCTCTATCACCCCACATTATATGGTT
Source organism: Ophioderma brevispina (assembly GCA_023653785.1). Classification (NCBI taxonomy): domain Eukaryota; kingdom Metazoa; phylum Echinodermata; class Ophiuroidea; order Amphilepidida; family Ophiodermatidae; genus Ophioderma; species Ophioderma brevispina. The sequence goes on along the minus strand of JAMKCH010059777.1, from coordinate 50,103 downwards.
GCAGAAGACGCAATCTGATTGAATATCATTTCGTCTGTTGTTTTTTGAGCTGTGAAGAACGCCGATGGCAAACGGTAAGGTTTTTGGGAAACTTCTAATAGCACCCCCGATGGTATCCATGGAATAATATGGTAGCTCTTTTGGACTGCGTGACAAACATTGATGGCAGGTTATGCTCTTTCCGGGTGAAGGTCTCTGAATATTTTGTAGATTGGACAAATGTGCCCTCTGGGTACTGTAATTCTGTAAACGCTGTGAATGGGCAATGTTGGATATTGCCAACATTAAGGATGCCCATTAAGTTTGGCTCTTCAGTTTGCAGGGGCGCTCGCTGGGGGGGGGGGGTGGGGGGGGGTTAATTTTTTTAAGGGGGGGGGGGGGGGGGTTTTTTTTTTTGTTAGTTTATCTTTACTTTTTCTTCTTTTTGATCTTTTTTTATTTATTTCTTTTTTTCTTTTTTTTTTTTTCGTTTTTTTTTTTTGTTTTTTTTTTTCTTTATTGCTTTTTTTTTTATTTTTTTTCTTCTTATTGGTGGGGTGGGGGCTCGTACCCTTTTCCCTCTTTCCTCACTCTTTCCTTTCAACTCCAGGGTAAACAACCAACTTGTTTACTAGAACAACACAAGCTCGTGACTCTTTAGAAAACAGTCAAAGAAATCGAAGTCCACAGGACGGCAAAGGTCCTTCTCCTCCTATTATAGACAGTATATCAGACAAATTATGGTGGTCTTCCAACACTTAAGGCCTGTAAACCTTTGACGGAATCAGTATAACAGGGGAAGATTTATTCAATCAAAAAGATTGACGTGTCCGTCTGAGTCAATACAGGGTCGTCTTTACCGAACAATATTGACTTCATTTGAAACGTTTTGTAAGCTCATTTTTGTAATGCATTGACAAACATCCTCAATCAGGAGGGCAGGTTTATGTTCTGCCAGGGGATGGTTGTTGATATTTTGCAGTTTAGACAAACGCTCCTGTGGGGTCTGTAATTCTGCAAATGCTGTGAATAGGTCATGATTGTAACAATAGGGATAACCATTTCTTTGCTTAAGTTTATTTTTTGTTGTTGTAATTGCATTTTAATTTGAAGAGAAAGAAAAGTCCACTTGGCGGCCATTTTTTTTTTTTTTTAAGCATTATTTTGATTCCATGTTCTATTAACAACGCGAATTACAATGGTTAGGCACATTGTGTATTTCTAGATCGTCTGAATCTTTCCATGAAACTCTCGACCAATAAGTTTTGACTTGGTTTTTTAATTTATTTAAAAAAAACAACCTTCACAGTGTCCTTGATGGTCCACCGATGGATGGTGATGTTGGTGTTGATGCCATTTCTACGGGTACAGACGTCAAGGTCCTGGTTTTAAAGGTAAAAGCACCCCACCCCCTCCACCGATGGTGATCCTTGGAAAGGGTGTCGCCTCTTGTTGGGATGTCGTTTGACAAACATTTCATCACGAGGCAGGTTTATGCTCTGTCAGGGGATGGTTGTTGATTAATTTGTATTGAAGAAGGAATCTATGGGTCTTGAAATTCTACAAATGCTGTGAAGGGGCCATGTTTGATGTTGGTAATTATGATTAATATGTTGATCCCGTGATTTTTTCTTGACAATTAAGTTTTTTATATTCTTGGTTTTAATTGCATTATTGAAAAAACCCTATTTTGCGGCCATATTGGACGCAATCTTGAATAAACCCCCTTGGGGCCACTTTTCAATTTTGGGAACATCATGATATGTTTTGGGGGTCATAAACGGCACCTAAAAAAATTGGTTTGGTTTAGTTCTGGGGGGTGCAAAGGAGGTGGTCCTAGCTCCCCTAGTATATTAGGTAGTGTTCTATTTACTATTATCCAGTAGCATGTTGCAATGGCCCCTTGGTGTGTAACTACCTGCTGTATGGCAACCTGCGATATTGTGTTTACTATCTACATAGATAGCTTGGTGTTGTGTGGGTTAGATACCCTCTATCTGTCCACGACAGAGAAGCTATTGTTATGCTATGTAACCATCCACTATATAGCAGGGGTCGGTCTTTGATGACATTATTTTATAAGTTTGTTTTGTTTTTAGATAGGCATACATTACGGTATTTCTTGTATCTTCCAACCGTCATAAGACATCACCGCTGCAGTATGTGTTAGGCTTTTTTAATAAGTTGCATTGTTTTAAATTGAAACAATCTTCTTTGACAACTTTTTGCTGCTGATGATATGATTGATGATGATGATGATGATGAATGACATTTATTTTGATTGTTTGCTGTGTTTGTAATATAGCCTTTGGACAACATTATCTTCAGTACTCAAATTGTTTTTTTTACTTGTATACCGGTTCAGGGGCACTTTAAAACAGTATAGATGTGTTTAGGTTAGGTTTTGATGCAGTTTTTGCCAACCAATTTTCTTTTTGTGTCTTTGCTGTCATAGAGTGAACACCAAACATGACTGGTGTGTGAAAATAGAAATTGGATAAATAAATAACGTTGCTCTGAATTTGAGCATATTTCCTAGATATAGAAAATGATGACGTGTTTCACCGACATGCAGTGAAAATAAAACCTTTCATTTCGTTTAGACTTACATGCTTCTTTAATGCTGAGATGACGAACCAATCGTCAAAATAATGAAAAACGATTCGGTAAAGAACTCTGACCTTGCACATGTATAGATTAAAGCGTTCACTAGAATGCTTATTTCGATTTGCAGGCGTGAAATTCCTCATATTTGCTCAATTATTAGAGAACTATTATTCTGATGTGAGAACCTCATTCATATAGAGAAACTTTAGAGGAGCAATGTGAGCATGATCACGCAGTACCTTGCCATGCCTGGGATAAACACCATACATCGTCCCTTTACAACGTAGAATTAAATTAGGACAATCGCAAGTGCCGCATTGGCGAAATAAACCAAAGAAGGACAGGCGGGTCATGTTACCCGATATAGAGAAGACTGAAAGAGGAACGTATTTCACTTTTTGTGTCTGAGAAGGTCTCACCCTAAGCGTTTGGTTACTCATTGGTAATATATTGACATATCATCAACAATAATGTTAGATCTGGCGTACAACGTCCTCGCACACAATTGGATCGGCTCAATTGAGGGGCTAAAAAATCATGCCGCCGGCTATTAGGGATAGATCAATTTCTCCGAGCAATCTATTATGGTTGTCCCTTTGTCATTTCTGACATTCGCTCGGCAAACATAGCTTTATGAGTTTCCTGTCATTGGGCTATTTTCCGCGATATTTTGCTTCACTTCGTGTTGAATTCATCACTACGACGTGTTTCGAGAGCCCTCACAATGATACTTACCAATGTCGGGAGGTTTATTCAAGAGATATTACACTATGGGTCGACTGTGCTTTAATATCGGTAAAAATAGCAGCGGGCGCCCCAAGTTATTTCCGAAAATATTGATGGATAAATCTTTTGTGAACAATCCGCACACCACAGTTTTGCTCTACCTTTCAATATTCTTTGTTAACAAAATGCAGACCCTAACTTTTGCTCTGGCGGTAGTATTTCATACCATCTTCAAGAATAAATCCGACAATCTCGCTTCGTTTGGTATTTTATTTTAATACCGTAATTCATGAATACCAAAAAAACTCATAATTTTGACATTCTGATGTGTATATGAATCCTGCGTGTCAATGTCCTGTTACAAGAGGTTTGGCAGATTGATAAGTTCAATCTATCTCTAAGAAAGTGGCAACCTATTATTGCTTAACTGCTGAGATGTACTAAACTAAAATAGCTACAATGTGCGGTAACTAACAAAAAGTTACTCAGCCTACCAGGGGTTTTGCAAAACAAGAATGCAACAGTACAAACGTCACCCCAGCGTAACACCACGGGGAAAACTAATACACCATCCGTGACTTTAGTTAAGGAATGGTCTTTCCAAAGAATCTGTGTAGTGCTGTCTTATTTAAGATCGAAAGTGCGCTTCCGTTGTCATTTTGGCTCAGTGTCTCGTCCAAAGTCATCAGAGGCAAAACTCCCCATTTGGGCCTATTCCAGAAAAAAATGCCCCCCCCCCTATAGGGGCCCGGAATTCCGACTTTTGTCACTTTTTGAAAGCTGGAATTCAAAGTAATGTCTAATACGAGGTGGGAATTCCCGCCTTTGAGTTAGAGGGGACGGGACTTCAGTGTTTTTTTAGATTTCAGAGGTAATTCCAGCAAAAAATAAATTTTTCACACCCTCGTATACCCCTAACCATAATCATCTAGGAATTCCATGTTTTTTTACATTGGTAGTTTAGGATTTCCATGACTTTAAGGCAGGTAGTGTCTAAAATTCCCTGTAACAAAAAAAAAAAATTTACGGAAGGTAGCGTCTGGAATTCCAGATAATTCATGGAAAATAGCCATGGATTCCAGATATTTTGTGAACAAAAATTTTTGCCCTCTAGGGGGGGGGGCATTTTGTTTCTGGAATAGCCATTGAACATATGTTCGAAAGTTCCTACCGTTTGTGTGGATTAACTCTTATCCAATGCAGGTAAACAACCATAAAATAGCATTATTTGCTTCCAAGTCAAACTTGGGAGCACCACTTCTAGGCCAATCATAGTAGGCACATTTCAACAAAATTTTAAAATTCGTTGTGCACGGACAACCACGTCAAGTTACCCTATGCCAAACAAGTGGGCCATTGGAACGCCGTTTGCGCATTCGTCTCAAGTCGGGGAAGCCTTTCAATCGCAACCGCGTTTATAATTGTTAACAAACTACTCAACCTCGGATGCGTTGGCAGGTCAGCCGTTTGTTGACCTGCAGTCAAATCGATGGCCCTATAGTCCAGACACGCGTTGACCGACACTCTTATTTCGAAGCCTCCCTTTTTTCAAATATGCAAACATACCAGTAGTATTTTTGAACGGCCAAAGTACAAAACATGCAAAAGAATCTTGGCCCATTTTGCAGTGCAATTAATTGAATACCCAATTACCATACTTTGGTGTTCATGTTATTTTTAAAGTCCTGTCAAGTCGATGGCCTTGAAATATAGCCAACTCCTCCTTCAACTTCTCAATTTGAGTTGAAGTAATATTTTCTTCCGGATAGTTTACAGTTGATGAATCTGATTTTGTCATACTATGTGTCATGAATGTCACAGTCCCTTGCCCCGTGGAAACGTTTTATGATGACTTATGACTGTATTCTATTAAATCCTTCATCTCGCACTGTCTCTTCCATTAATCATAACTCTGGGAATATGTACAAAAGTATATAGGTGCAAACAGCCTGTGGGTGTGTATCATGCGGTATCTCTATGGGCTAGTCATGCGTACTACCCCGGAATACATGCAGCTGGAGCGAGTTTCTGATGAGGAGCTGCAACCGGCGTGGATAAACTTGGAGAAAAACACGACATTTTTTTTATTACTGAGGAAAGTCTTGAAGGAAATTTGTTGAATTGAAATTGTTTGTATTATGCTTGGAAGGGTATGTATTCCAGCTTGAAACCGTTTCATCCTTGAGATCGTAACAGTACACAAAAGAAATAACAATTACGTATTAAAATGTCACAGAATTAGAGAAGAAACACCAGTGTGGTAAACATCACAAGCTACAAAAGAGCAAAGGTAAATAAGAACCACTCTTAAATAAAGTGTAAGAAAGTATGATGATTACAGTGTCTAATTATGTTGAAGTTCAACCAATACACACAATTGGCTTACCATTATATTGGAAGCAATCTTAATAGAGTTTTGTTAATGACTAACTTACTCTTAAAAACCGAAATACATATCTAATGGATAAACAGCTTGAAATAAATTGATATCAAAGTAATTACGATAGAGGAGGAAACACACGCCATCTAACGCATGAATCATATGTTTAAGAGTGGTTTTCTGTCAAAATCAATAAAGAAATGGTGGCATACTTAAACAAATAACTTTCTTTTACATATTGCTCCTGGAAGGGCCTTTTTGGCCAAAGCATACAAATGCTAAAACAATTCACCTCTAGCCGTTGGTTGTCACGACAACGACCAAAATAAGTATTTACCTAATTTTAGTAAACTTCACTTCGAGAAAAGAGTATTGGCGACCATACTTTAGCTTTATAAAAACGCAATTAGCACAAATACAAACATTTGTGGTTGGAAGGTACCATTGCTCAAAATGGGGGTGCAGTAGGTCACTTACCATTATGGTTATTATAAATATGTCGTAAACTCAAAAGTCTCAATATCTTTCAAAATTATTTTTAGAGAGTGGTGAGTTGAATTTTTCATGGATCTTTGGTTCTTCCCAGTTTATGACATGGTTCTTCGAAGCGATATGATCTATGATGGCTGACTTGATCATTTCAGATGTTGAAACTTTTATTGTTTTCTCTTGCGAATTTATGATCTTAAATTTTGTCGTGCGCTTTTTTTATGTTCTTTCCGTCTTCAAAGCATCTTTCTGTTTCGCCAATATATAATTTTTCACACCTTGTACATTGGATTTCATAAACCACTCCACTAGTCTTGGTTATGTCAAGCTTGTCCTTTGGGTGGACTAACATTCCTTGTTTGAGTGTCGTATGGTCTCAATGCGGGGAAAAAGTCCCAAACAGACCATGAGCGAGAAGGACCCCGTGCACCCCCAGATCCTCCACGAGTGGTATCATTTTGTTTTCTGATTGATATTTTACATGTTAACATTAAATCCGTTAAGATGGACTCCGGTTTCACGCCATTTTTCAAAATGGCCGCCATTTGAAGTTATCCGAGCCCATCTCTCAGCCTCTGGGCCTCATACAGCCATGATGGTGTCCTAGAAACAAGGAGTCCATTGGAAAATTGTTAAAAATGTTAGCTTTGTTGGTTACGTTATTTTGCCGTGGCGGCCATTTTAAACCTCAAAATGGCCGCCAAGCTGTCATTTATGTCCAAAACTCCATTTCTCAGCCTTTTAGAGGCGTGATTCTGGTGCCTTTGCCTATGTTTCGAGGATCAAGGAATCCATTAGAAACATTGTTGACAATTAATATTGGATCAGTTGGTTTCGGTATTTGGCCGTTACGGCTATTTAGAAGTTCAAAATGGTCACGAAGCTGTCCATATATATAACTCTTCTCTGGGCCTTGTAGAGGCATGATTCTGGTGCCTATGCTCATGTTTTACAAGGAATCCAATAAGAATATTCATAATAGGATTGAACCATTCGGTTGTGTCTTTTGATTTTGGCAGCAATCTTGAATTTCAAAATGGTCACCAAATAACGTCTATTTTAACCCATATCCCGGTTTCTTGAGACTGGATAGAACAAGATTTTGATGTTTATCTCCATTTTTTTTTATTTTCAAGCCATCTTGAATTTCAATTCTCCGAACAAAATGATACCACTCCGCGGAGGATATGGAGGTACACGGGGTTCTAGAGGCCTCTGACATGTCTGCTTCCCACTTCTATTTGAAAAATAAAAAACAGTCCACCCTCTGTTTTCACACTAAGCTACCAGGTCTTGCATTTCTTTCTGGGTTCCTGTATCTTGTGCTTTCAGCTGTTCGATACGGTAGTGATATCCTGGGTCTGTTACCACTCGTTCTAGCCGCCATGGGCTTACTCTCGTCGTTCCTAGGACACATAAATGTGCTGGTGACAGGGCCTTTTTAATGGCTGCTCCAAAGCTATGGAATCAGATTACTATCACCATTCGTAGTGCCAAAACTGTTGAGAAGTTTAAGTCAATGCTTCAAAAACTCCCCTCTTCGTTGTATTGCTCATAAAGGAGGCGCTTTGTATCTATGTGTAAAGGCGCCTTTCAAAATATAAACCCTGATTGTTATGTTATATTAGTGATGAAGTCTGGAACATATTCTGTTTTCTTCCTGTTGTCAGCTTCATCTCTATATGTGGCTTCAGGCCTGTTGCAATTGCTCTTAGTATTTGGTCATGACGCCAGTTGTACCTTCCATTCTGAAGTCGGTACCTGCAGTGTACAGTTAGTTACAGAGTCCAAGGTTGGGTTTGTCCCCTTTCAGTTTCAGATTGGCAGGTGAATGGTCATGGATGGCGTTGATGTGGAGAGGTTCTGGTGTCCAAATACATGCTATAGCAAATGTTGTTTGTCTACATGGCTGAGTCCCAACTAATTTATCGAATCGCAAATTCCAAAAAGAAGGTTTTCCCCATCTACGTCCCTGAGTAATATTGACTAAAACCATTTTAAGTCACCCTGGGGCGATCCTTCTTTCCAGATTGCCTCGTCTTGCCATATCATAACAAATGCCCAAATTCGCAATGCGTTGGGTAAGAGCTCTTTAGATTTATCACAACATTTCGAAAGCTTGGCAAACTGAGAATTTTTCAACCCGAAATTCAATGCAGTATCAGTACCTCCACTCGATCACTATCATTGAGCTCTTGGTCGAAATATCTAGGTTTACTTTCAAGAAACTAACAAGATCTAATCAACGCATTTCAAATTGGACTTTTCGGGAAGTTGACAGGTCAGTGTGGCTGCACATTGCTGTCACCCATTTCCAGTGAGTGTCTTCCCCGTAGTGGGTAGCCTTGTTCAAGGTGCTCTACCAACTTCATTCATTGGTTAACACGTCTGATAGGAATAATGTTACAGATCATAGGCAGAAATTATACAAGAAGTGGAGCATATCCCCCTCCCTAAAACTAAACAAATGGCGAGAATTCACACTATTAAACACCTAATTTGAGGTCTCCAATTTCACCTGGTCTACATTCCATGCTTCCACTAGCAAGTTCAATAAGTTCAAACTCAGGCAGAGCGCCGTGTTCAGTCTGTCAGGCTTTTTTGCATTTGCAAAAGAAATTATAGGATCGAGTTTTATACAGGGGAAATTAAAACCACAAACTAATTTAATCAAGGCTGTCGCTCTGGGTAGCACAACCACTGCACCTGACCACAACAGGTGTTTGTGGTTTTATACCTAGACTAGTAGGATCCTGGATCCAGCCAGTGTACACAACAGACCACGGGCGGTGTACCATTTTTTGTTATTTAATCTTAAACCTGAAAACACAATGTTCAAAATAATTGAGAATAAATGTCAACAATACAATACAGTGTGAAAAATAAATAGCAAGTTTGTTGGTTCTTAACAGACAGCCTTGATCAAGGCTACGTGGTGAGAGAAGGATAGAGAGCGAGATGGGAATAGAAAAAAGAGAAAAACATGCAATTCTAAACTGGGAGTCAAGGATAGTCCCAGTACAACACACATCGGTTATGAAACTGATATCAGTGATCGCAGTGGTACGGTTGGCTCCGCAAAGTACAATTTAATTCACGAGTCATTTCAATTATGAAAGAATCCAATTCCTTTGTAATCTTCAAAATATGTTCGCCCTTTTCCCCAGTACCATGCCCTTCCGATCCTGAAAAAAATCAATCCTACGATTGACAAACGTGAATTTGTCAATACGCTGTACTCGTGGGCTTTAGAACTGAAATTAAATTTGATATCAATTGAATATATCGCTTCATATTGTTGGCATTCACCTCTAAATGGATCAATACAATGCAGACTTTCAACATGTTGTACACCGAACAATATGTGTACATTCGCTGGCGCAGTTCAAGAAATCACTTGAACCGTAGATGTATACATGTGTATCCATACAGTAAGGTGGAATACAATAATAAAATAAATCTAGTATTGATCAGATTGGGCACGCCTGTATATGCTCACCACTCTCTAGCAGTTCAATAACGTGTATACCCTACAAAAATCTTCTCTGTCATGATAAATGGTGCATATCTTAATTCGGGTACAATGTGGTCTTGACTACATTTGAACCCATTTTTTTTTTCAAATTCCAAGTCACATCATGTATGCTATTTAAAATGTCCAGGCAAACACCAAAGCTAGGCACAAAAGTTGACTTACCCCCCACATCCCCCCCCCCCCAAACAGATAAACATTGGTCCCATGGAATTTCTCCTTGTTGGAATGTCAGCATACAGGTTATACATTGTCCAGTATTTTGTACATATAGACCAACGCTCTTTTAATAACTTCTAAAATGCATAACAGTTTTGCCTTGCAAAAATCTGTGTGTCCCCACCTCCATTCCTAAAAGAAATGAACAGCCATTTATGAAATAAGTGACTTTCATCTGTAGGATTGAAAAAAGTTGAAAATGTCCATTACATTGCTCATAATTATTCTTCTGAAGTAAATATTTTGTTGATTCGGCGGTCACTTTAGGTGAGGGAAAGCTTTATATTTTCATTAAATCGATCGTATTTTAGTCCACTTCAGAACTCCGTCATGATGCGGTATGTGGAATCCACGGAGAAGTTTTTTAAAGTGTTCCAAAAATTGTTCTTGTGAATCATGCGGGGTGAGTTGTTTGGTGTAGCACTTTCAAATAATTTACGAGAGCCCTACCAAATGTTTGAGTGGAGAGCGTGGCCACTGGTTAGGGTATTCGCCTTTGGTGCAGAAGGTCCCCGCTTCGAACTCGGCGGAGCCACTTGCTGGGCTTTAATTGGGTACTAAATTCTGGGTTTGATTTGTAAGAACTATTGATTAAAATTGGAATTCCGGTCTCCCCGTGGTTCATTTGGACTTGGGCAAACGAACCATGAGAATACCACGTCCTTCGGAGGGAACGTTAAGCTGTTGGTCCCATATACATGGGAGAATCACGCCTGTATATGTAATTGCAGCCAGTTTAGATAAGAGTAGGGTGAAAACCCCTGGCTGTCTCAATTCTTCCTGGATCCCTGGGCATCATGAGAAAGCAGTGTCTGGACACCGAATGATCTACCCAGCCAAATAAGACCAAATAAAATAAAAATAAAATACTTACAATATTGACCTTATCCTATTATGATTATTCTGTTAGAAAACAGATGTTTCTGAACCGCGAACGGCTTGAAAAATTTCATGGCGAGTTTCGTCTGTCCGATATCCAGATGATTTGTATGGACACTGCGTGCATAAGATCCTGACATTACAACGAGTTTCGGTTTAAACAACTTAACCACTTACCTCCATTCTTATGTAATTGCACTTCAAATACCAAGCCTCAATGACCGCGAGTTTTCAATAACTCAGTTATAATGTTACGGTCAGAAGGGGTTAAATCTCGAAATGTCGTAAACAAGATACACGTTTTTTTTTCCTCCTAGAGCAGTGTCTATGTTGTGGGCTCATTACTAACTTAATAGAACGGACTGGCGTGAAGTTCACACATTAAAGTTGGGTAGCCATGAAATAATGTTTAAATTAGTGTGACGTGTATACACCAGTGGTCGATCCTCAACTGTATAATTAGTAGATAGATAATCAGTAAGCAACGCATTAGTTTTGGGGTTATAATATAATTACAAAAGCGTATTGAAATTTAACGGACAAGAGGTTATTCGTGGCCGGACATTTCCCGACCAGACGGTGGAAAGTGAAGTTCGGGGTCTTTAATAACACTACGGCAGTGTTGTTCACAATCAATCTGGTTTCCAGACAGAAAGAAGAGGTAGGCGAGTCACTTGTTTGATCCATCAGATAGTTAGAAGGGGGCGTTCCCCTCATGTTGATTAAACTACGTCGAAGGGTCGTGCAAAACGAGCTTTGTCTTATTGGCCGTATTGTTTTTTAACTTATTTCAGATTTTATTCTTGCTGGCCAAACGCAGCAGGCCAGCAGCTTTCCTTAAATGCTTCTCTGCACAGTACAATACACACTCTTCATTCTAGATTGGTTAAATTGACACAAAGTTTGTCAAATTTGACACTGAAAATTATCCGCCGGAAACCCCAAATATGGTCCAAACGACACGGGAAAAATGTGTCAGCTGAATACACAGAAAGTGTTAAAAATCACTAAAATCCGAGTCCAAATTACCATTGTGTTGTGTAAAAAAAATCGGATAGACACATTATTTTCAACTGAATACTTTCCCGTGTCAAATTGAATAGATGTCTTGTGTCCATTTTAACACATCTGGGAGGTTTTCAAATCATCGTGATGACACCCAAAAAGAAAATAGACCACATGCAAATTCTGGGAATGTGTATCATTTTATTTCATAAACACAATGCAAAACAGTAAATGGAACACAGGTATTGTTGCATAAAATCGTGAGAATGCAGCTGCATTGCTTGCACGAACAAGTGCCCATAATTTTTTTCCTGTTCGAACATATAACCGGGTGTTTCTCGTCCTTAGATCACATTCATCAATTATAACAGTCGGGTGGCCAATCACAATCGCAAGATTTGCGATAAACAGTGGACAACCAAGCACATCGCTGCGGTTTGATTGATTCGGAGTTTTTTTAAAGATACCTGATTTATTTCCGATTTCGGAAAAAGAATTTTCACACTTTTCCACCTCCTAACGACCAGATAATTGGTCACTCTTGACACAAAAAGTGTCAACTAAATGACACGCGAAATTTGACAAATTTCATAAGCCCCAGTCACACTGGAGAGGCGATTGCCTGGGATTGCCCGCGATTGAGAAATCGTGCGAGAGTCCAGGCCATCGTAAGATTTGGTGTCAAATCGTTGTGTAGCAGTCACATCTATAAAATTCATATACGACATCTACGATAAGGGCACGAAAGCAAGTACCCGAAAATAAAACAAAAAGGACTAGTGCAAAACACTGGCACAACAGTCCTTGTCGGTGCCACGTTGTGGCACAACGGGCCTCACATAGCGCGCGATTGGCCTATAGACGTGCGATTTTAATTCGCAGACACTCGCAGGATAGTACATAGTCTTCACCAATCGTGCTATTAATCGCACCCCCCACGCTAAAACAATGACCAATCGTACGATAGTCGGTGACTACATTAAGGAATTGCCACCGAGTGCCAACAATCGCACGACCAAATGCGATTGTAGGCGATTGTATGTGACGGTCAAACCTTGGTTCAATCATGTCAGAAGGTTTTTGAACATGACCGAAAACCTCTCTGCGACAGAAGGGACATGTGCGGCCTAACCTGCCCACAGCCCGCGATCTCGACGATCAGTGGCACACCTTTTTAAGATTGCCGAAGGCTGCTTGCCGTTTCCAATCCAACTAGTCGGCATCTAGTGAACCTGTCGTATCTCCCAGTGTGACATGGGGGCTTTAAGAGATCCATTATATGAATTGGAACGACTTCGCAATCGCATAATGCGTTCTGTGACTAAAGACTCTCGGGGTGATTGTATATCCCTAACGCGCCTTTACTGCATTGTAAATGCCTTTTGGAAAAAAGAAAAAAACAGAGCGAGGACAAATGGATGTTTTAGGGGGAAATAATTGCAACTACATCAAACAAGAGATAATGGCTTGTAGCTCGCCTTTTTGTGGTGATCATCAGATGTTCTATTATTGAGGGATACAGGCCTACTTGTGCATAAGGATTATATTTCTTAGTTTTAAAAAATGTGTGGTCACTAAAGCTTTAAATTGTTAAGAACTGTATTAAATTTGGTTTTTTACTCATGGGGATGGGAACTATATAAATCGAATATTCTATAAATCATCATTCCATGATTTTTATTACAAAACACGCAGGTTTTCACTGCTTTCCACTGGCTGTCCGGTACTATTGACTTTGGTCAAAGGTATAGTGACCAGGAAATACAATGTTAAAATGTTCATTAAAATAACAGCGGTTTGACTGGCAGCTGGGACTCAAAACAGTCAAAATCACGTTTTTTACAAGTCATTTGCAGTTTCGAGTCCTTTTACAGTTATTTGCACGTTTGGTCCCGGCTAACGTCAAAACGCGTTATTTTAAGTCATTTTTAACAGGGGTTTTAGGGATGACTGAAAAAAATAGATCTGCCGTGTAGGTGGTTACTTGGGTATACATGGTGTCCACGAATAGTGCAAGGAAAAAAGCTCCCTAGTGGAGGTTTTGAAACAAAAAAATAGACATTATATTTACATCCTTTGACTTTTGAACACGTTTACAGCATCCGATTTGTTTGTTGTATCCAAAGATATGGCAAATTAGTTCTGCTAAGGAGGGTAAATACCAATGGTGCCACTTTTCACGGAATGGGATAACTTAACACAATCGAACATGAATGTTGATAGGACACGTTATTGATTGGAATAATCCGTTACAAATGATAATGCTGATTTTTTTTTCTTGTTGCTTCATATCAATGTTCTTTTTCTCAGTTAAACATTACAAAATGACTTCATAGATAAGTAAAGAACATAAAAATAGAGCACATGAACATTGTAGCATTATTCAAACAATAGTATTGCGATCTTGATAAATAAACAATTTGTAAGGAATTCGGAGAAGAAATTATGTTCTGAAGCAAACTGAAAAAATACAAATTACCATAGTTCTGTAATCAAATTGAAATTGCAAATGACTATTAAATTAAGAATGAACTCTTGGCGAGTGCAGAGACTGCAGGTTCTGAAATAAAATCTAAAATCAAGAAGCCCTATCAGCCTATCAACATGATGATCTCACTTTGTATCCCATTATGTGAAAGGTTGCCAATTGTTATCCACGCTCTTAGATATTATCCATATCTGTGGATTGCAACAACCAAAAAACGCCAAGACTTAAATTGTGATGATGTATATATTACGTCACTATTTAGATATTTTTCACCTTCCAACGAGAGCCAGTATATTTACCTTGCACCATCTTCTTGTGGACACCCTGTACTGTCACACATCAAGTTCTCACTCATATTGATTCAGTAATCAAATTGTTATCTGTAATTATAAACCATACAAGTAGTGAAAGTTAATTAATTACCGCAAAAATACAGGGTGTCCAACCGCCAAAAAATGAACCATAAAGGCCACCTTAAGTTTACCCCTTAGTATATTTATGTAATAATATGGAAACACTAAGTTCATAACTGTAAAAAAAACCATTTAAAACCGATTGGAAAGGAATTTTTCATTAGAAAAGCTAAATGAAGTAGAGTTTCTACATATGGCAGACATCATTTACATAAGTTTAAATAAAGGGGTAAAATGAAGCGCTTTTTCGGGCGAGGCACCATAATAATTATTTCTCACCTTGACATAAACCAAGAATTTTCCATTCTATTACGAGGTGCATGGTAAAGCGCAGATATCCATTTATTTTCTAATGAAAAGAGTTTCTACATATTCAGAATATGTAGTTACAAAATTTTTAAAATACAGGGGAAAATGCAGAGCTTTTTTGAGGGGGAGGCACCAATACCAACTTTCATTATGAAATAAACCAACAATGATCACTTTCAGATCAGATTCAGATTTATTTGTCAATCAATCATCTATACATAATAGAATCAAGACAGTAATTACAGAATAATATAATGTTAGGTGACAAAAGAGGATAAAATACAGATCTACACATGCTAATATTATAATATTGGAATACTAAATAAGAATGTAATAATGATACAAAAATTTATATATGGGCAATTACGTAAGTATAAACAATAAGATTGGCGATTGACGAGGTCACTACTAAACGCAGAGCGTGAAGGTGTAGTGACCTCAATTATCACTTTCTATTACGAGGCTGCATGGTTAAATAGCAAGTCCATATTTATTTTCCCTTGTACTGTTTTCTCACTAACCACGGAAACCAGGAAAACCAAAAATACAATAGCTATGTGAAAGTGATATTTACTATTCAGGATGAATACAGCTAAGCACATCTGTAGATAGCTTCATCGGTTAAATGTTAAATTCGAAAATGATATTTACCAAAGTTAATATCATGTCACTGGTTTAAAATTGATCTCTGCAAAATGAGTCATCTATGGTTATAATTCTTACTCTTGATGAGCTCTAGAAAAAGGAGCACATAATGTGTGTGTGTGTGTGTACTGTGTGTGTGTGTGTTTGTGCATGCACTGTAAAATATATTGTATAAAAATACTAAGTTAGGGGATTACCCTCATCTGTGTATTAAAATCTTAGTCAAATTTGAGTAAATCTTACCTAAAAATGAGTATAGGTTTTACTTGACCAAGATATTATTCAATATATGAGGGTGATCCCACTTTCTACTCATTATATTTAGAGTGTAAGATATGCAGACATGCAAGACATGCAAATGCTCATACACTTTACAACCTAATGCTACATAATCTCGGACTTCTGTCACTCCCTTCCAAATATGACCTTAAATAATTACATAGTACTATGATTACATTTCATATCCGGGTTCCAATAGCACTTTAAACTATGTCAAAATTAAAATTTGCATAAAAAGTAGAAAAAAGAACCCTCATTCTAACGTTATTGGTATCACTGGTAACTTTGTGCGTGTAACACATACAAATATATTTTTATTTGTATCATCCTAAAACAAATAGACATCGACGTTGTTGTCGCCTGCAAAGATTTAAAGGAGGCACCAACCAGTCCTCAATTTTGTCTGATCGTCTGGCCGTGTTTCCAAAGGTTAAAGTTTCGGAGAAAGTGTCTCCTTCGAGAAGTAAACGTTCAATTGGTACATGACTTGGGTCATAAATGCCACTTGGGAACCTTCATATGATAATGAGGTCAAGGGTCACATACCAAGGTCAAAGGTCATGAGATCAAGTTATAAAATGGACTCAAATATCAAAGTGGCCTCATTCCAGAAGAGTCCAATTGCAACAGAACTTGGGTCACAGATGCTCCGTAGGAACATTCGATTGATGATGAGGTCAAGGGTCACATACCATGTTCAACGGTCATATGAGGTCAAGCTATAAAATGGGCTGAAAACATCAAAGTGGCTTCATTCAAGAAGTAAAAGTCCAATTGCTACAGGACTTGAGTCATAGATGCCCCGTGGGAAACTTCATATGATGATCGGGCCATGTTCAAAGTTCACATGAGGTAAAACTACAAAATGAGCTGCAAGTATAAAATTGGCATTGAATTTGAAAAGTTGAATCCAATTGCAACTAAACTCTGCAACACGGGAACCTTCATATTATAATAAGGTCAAGTGTCACTTGCAAAGGTCCAAGATATCCTAAGGTCAAGTTATAAAAGAGCAGTGAAAAAATGATGGATTGAGCAAGCCCCTGCGACACCCATGTTTCAAGAACCGCTTTTTTTTTTATTTTTTGAAGTATCTACCATGTGAACAAGAAATCTACAACTTGGTGCACCAGTACTTACCGATTTCTTGATGTAAATTCAGATTCAAATAAAAAAATCTGAAATGCTTGTGACCTCATGAATCACAAATTATGTTGTGGGCAAAGTGTAATGTTACTACGTTTAGAATACTTGTTGTTATGATTTTGCCATTTGTAATGCCCAACCACCAATTTTTGAAAAGCAACTTTCAATCATTTTTTAATATTCAACCCTCTTAAATGAGACAAATGTTAACGTTTTTCAAAGAGTTGCATAATAAGATCAAAGCATGCAGAAGAGACCTTGATGTACTTTTTTACCTGCAAGGTCAAACCGTCTCTTACTGCCCAGTTGAAATGTTGTGTGTTACTTCATATAGTGAGGTTGTTGGGTTTATACAAATTCATGTATTTTAAAATAAGCAAAAGTGTCCTCCTGTAGAAACCTAGTAATAAGCGCGATTCGTGTCTTCCCATGCCTGCATTTACAAATGTACCTGAAGTCTTGAAAGAAAGAACAAGAGCATCCAAGTACAGGCAATATCCGCATACATAGAATAAGATTCAGTGACCATTGACCCGGGGTAAAATAATCCACGAACTGTTCCAAAGAACTCACCATGGTTTTTATGATACGTTTTATGCCAATAACAACTGTAAAATCAAAATAATGTAATGGATGATGGCTTGTAGGATGGCGGAGAGAGTGCCTTTGTCAATGACATCACTTAGTGGTAGCAATTCCTACAAACTAAGTAGTTAATGGTAACGCGACCTTCAGTTTTATACCCCCTTGTCAGGCTCGTCGCGAGTAATCCTTCACTATGAGTTAATTTTTTGCCCTCGAAATTGCTCTTTTGGCGCTTTGACTTTTCAAAGCATTAAAGTTGTTTTTCTACATCTTCGCCTTTTTTACTGTTTTTCCGTAACCCCGTGTGATTCCCCCCGTAATAACCCCTTTTAAAGTCTGTGACATACCCTAAGCACATTTTCTCCCTTCCTCGAATAAAAAAAACTGATTACTCCAGAAAACGTGTGAAAAACCCCCCGAATAAAAAAACAACGGATGGAAGTAAACGGGCTAGTGCAATGCATGAGTAGTTAAGAGTAACGCCAGCAGCCACACTGATTAAAACGCATCTCGTTGACATCAGACCCTTCAACGACCTAGCGTTTACCATCTTAATCCAACGGTCCGCCACAATCCCAACTACATACTGTACAACACGGTTCATACAAGCCCCGGGGGCGGGCGCTTGCAGAGGTCCGGAGACGCACAAGCAAGTGACTGAACCACGATTTAGACCCATACTATCATGTCCTTTTAATTAGCTTGGGGGCTCCCGCCAGGATTATTTCTAATCATCTTTGGCTGTCATAACCGTCATTATGCCTATCTTTTCTAATACAAACATAAAAATACAAGATTTAAAAATTGTAAATTTTGTAGATATTTGACATTAAGGATTGAAAGCGCTACTTTTTTTTTTTATTTTTTTTTTCTTAGACTAAGTGTTTGAAATGTTACTTTTAACATTAGAGCGGTGTCGATTTTCCGCCATTTTAATTTGATTATTCACATATATTTTTTTCATGGCTTTAAATTTTGCTAAGAGCATGAAAACTATTATGGAATATCTTCTGTCCTTTTCCCGTTTGTAATGTTGCCATAGTCGCTGAAATGCAACAACAAACTCCTCGTCAAGAGAGGTGTCTTTTACCTAGAATATTCTTAATTCCATGCATGCCATAACCTCTATATTGAAGATGGGTAATATTCATTCACAAATATGCAATCAGAAATGTGTATAAAAATGTTTATATAAACAACGTTGATAGATGACACTTAACCTTACCGCTATTGAGTATTTGTTAGTTTGTTTAGAAGATGACAACTAATAACTTAAGTGACAAAAAAAATTCACCCAAAAAATCTATAGAAATAACAAACAAGTTTTTCTAGCATATGATAGTGTTTTCTTCCTCATAACATCCTATTGATGAGTGTAGAGCACAGAAAAAGGCTCAAGAGGCCATCAACAGACCGCCATCGTATTTCCATACAATTTTTTCCCTTCAAATAGTGGTTTATTTCTTCTAAAACCAACATAATATGCCCGAGGCATCTTAAGTAGCTTACCTACGCCCAGTAGCCGTTTATTTCTCATCTCCCAGCGTTCAGCCCTCTCATTTCCTTTTGCATGTATAGGGCTTTATCTCTTTTCCCAGTGCCCGGGGCCTCCCCCTCTGGGAAGGCAATGCTAAGAATCTACATCATTCGATGATTATTTTAGCGAAGAAACTAGGATGGGAAAGCGTTGATGAGGTTGCTGAACCAGACGTTAGCCAAGATTCACTGACCTTGAGTGTGTGACATTCAATGTCTAACTCTGATAGGGAGGAAAAACCGCCACTTTTTTCCATTTCGGAGAATCAATTCAAATGGTACTGACCCGTGTGAAGGTCTTACTTCTCCAATCTCCCACGGGGATGATGAGGTATGAGGGGAGGAAAAGCGCCACCATAGTTTGCTTTAACTCGATGATATTCTTGACTGAGGCTTTCGTCAAGTAAAGTGTTAGTTATCTAGCGTGAAGTAATTTCAGTGAGCAAACTTGAACTTGAGAGTGTCACATGCGGCAATGAGATATGCGCGGGGCGTTGACAGTGCAGGCTGGCGCCCGATTTGTATCTTTATCGACGAGAGAGTTTCAATTTGAATTTCATGTGTGTGGATGTTTGCTTTGGTTAATCCTCTAAACACGGCAGGTGACTCGAATCGACCGCAGAATTCGGCAGTTGGGTAAAATGGTATAGGTTCCTTGCGGCAAATACATATATCTGGTTATATTCAGTCCTTGTCAGTGGTTCTTGTGATTAACACGACTAGTGTGTTATATTTCAACTTTGTATCTGTTAGCTGATTGCCTTGTCTCCTTTTCTTACGGTTAAAAAAGGTGTTTTAAGATTGGTTAGTAGCTGTTTTTCAAATCCGTTTCAAGTCAACCTCCCTAGTGATTGGAACATTATTATACACATTCGAGGAGTATGATAGGGCTTTTGTAGAGGTGCGTGTTCGTATTGATAGGCAGTTGCGGTTTGGATTTAGGCCTATCCATCTACCTATCTATATCTGCATTGTGTCTCTGCTTAGGTCTATTTGTCTGTTTGCCTGTCTTCCATCTTTTTATTTATATCATAGATACCATTTGTAGACCAATTAACTGTAGAGACCACTTACGTGACTGCCGCACACCGCCTTGAGAACGTGGCGGGTTAAATGTTCCGCATTATAAAAACTTTAATTATTTTATGATTCATATCTAATTTCACATCAGTACAATCGCTGACTTGAATGAAACAGTGAAATATGAAATTGTAACACTTGAATAATCAGAACCCAGCTGAAGGGTGACGGTATTACACGCAACGTCGGCTGCTCCGAGTAAGTTGACATTTTTGCGGTTGTTTAAGTTAATTGTTACATTGTACTTAAATATAACATATTATTATGTCGCAGAATTATACCACCAAAGTCAATCATTCTTCGCATTGCGTATTTTCTATACCGTTACAACAACAAAAAAGAGATCTAATCCAATTTAGGTACAGAATATGCACGCGCGCATGGTTTGTTAAGAGGAAAAATCAATTACCGAACTAGCAACAAAAGATTCAGCAGTAGTTTCAATTACTCCACATCAAAGTTTGTAATAAGCGCAACTATTGTGTGTTAAATCAAGAGCATTCTTTAATAAAGATACCAAGCGTGTACTGGTCCCATTAGGACATTGTGTCAGTTAGAAGTTTGAAATTACAAAGCGGTCTGTGCGGCCGTATGTGCGCCGGTGCGCTATTACGGTTGATATCACTGTGAATCTTAGAGATCTGCTTACATTTCATGGCTCCCCGCGGGACCGTGTGTGTTTAGTGTGTGTCAACTTACACAAACGGAAGCCAGAAAATATGAAGAGATATCGTGTTATTTTCCCGCCAATTACACTGCTGCTATCAGACAAAATTGACATGCTGTCTTGTGTGGCTAACCTTGATTCACTATGAAATAACCTGATGGTATAAAACGCTATCTAAAGATCAGGAAGAGAAATGTATTGTAACGCGATGAAGTAAAAAGGGCATGTCAACGTTTAAAATAGCGTCGAGGTAAGAAATCACATATTGGTTAATCGTTCGAGTGCCAAATCGTCTAAATATTGAATCGCGAGTTCTGTGACTGTCTACTGTGTGACTGCCAAGTGCTAAGCTAATGTAAGACGTGTTGCAAAAGAGATTTTACAAATTTAGCGCATGATTTGATGTGTTTAGACTGGTTCAGTTAAGCTGCCCTGATCTTATTGTACAAAGCTGTCTTCCGTAGATAGCAGACATGTTGCAAAGTTTGTTGTAACCCGCAAACATTAACTAATTTAGGTTTCACATTACTGTAGGAAATCAAAAGAATAAAATTCAAACATGAAATGTTCGTGTATCGTGTTGAAATTATAAGCAATAAGAGGTTTCACAATTCCGAGTGAAAGAGGGGAAATCAGGCGTGAAATTGATAACTTAATGTAGTGATCAATAAGTTATTGCGCTATACACGGGTATTGGCCTGATCGTTCTTCAGTCATCAGAAATGGAACTTACGCAGTAAAACTTTGAGGTATTGGAATACCATATAACATTTTGAACGTGCCCGAAATTAATGCTTCATCCATCACTTGTACGTACTCTCTAAATCAGGTTCTACCTAATATAAGAGTGCACAAGATTACGTTACTGTAACCTTTTTCCCTGCCATTGACCGCATGACGACTGGTGTTGATAGCAGCATAGATGTTGAATACATGTAATGGTATTACTTGATACTAGATTAAGCTAAAATGAGACACTACATGACAAATATCATTTAATGAAGATGCCGGATTTTTGATATTAAGTCCTATATGTTTAACACTGTTGCTGGTACTTCTAAAAAACATTGCATATACACAACAAAGTTTTCGCGTGATTTGAAAGAAGTGTGCACTTCGGAATTCGGGTCACTCACATTTTTTGGAAAGTTACCAATACAAAGAATCTCAAAAAGGTACAAAATGAGAGTCATTTTTATAAAATAATCAGGGAAACGCCTTGTCTTCTTTGCAGTTTTTTAAGCATGAATGTCGTGTGGTTCAATTCAAAAAGTAATTGTTAGTTGTCATCCAGAGAGAACTAACGGTACATCATCGATTTTGTGTGCTACAAGAAATCTTTAATAGGTAAATCGCTCGGTTACCAATCGTTTGAACATTAAAAAGCAGCATCTACGA
The DNA here is from genome assembly GCA_023653785.1 of Ophioderma brevispina. Taxonomy (NCBI): domain Eukaryota; kingdom Metazoa; phylum Echinodermata; class Ophiuroidea; order Amphilepidida; family Ophiodermatidae; genus Ophioderma; species Ophioderma brevispina. The sequence goes on along the minus strand of JAMKCH010059777.1, from coordinate 27,741 downwards.
TTCTGTCGGTGCCATACTAAAATCAGACGAGTATAGAAAGAAAGTTAATTTTATAGAATGTCTTACCGCGTAAGACTGGTTTAACCTAAGCCTATGAAGTAATTATCATGTTGTATAATGCTGTCGTCTGTAGATAGCACAGCATGTTATAATCATGTTTGTTGGAAGCCGTCAATATTCACTAAATTACTGTAGCATTTTCCCTATAACAAGCACTATCAAAATGTGTATATTTCCTGTTAAACTTCTAAAATCACTAAAAAGTATTATGTACAACGAAGGAGAAATGAGGCGTAATGTAGCGATTGATAAGTAATTCCGCTCCACGGATATCGTTCTGTACCTTCTTCATAATGGAACTTTTACGGTAAAAATTTTGAGGTTATATGGAGTTACAATTTAGAATTTTGAACGTAAAAGAAAATTTAATGTTCCTTTAATCGCTTGTATGTACTACTCTAACCTAGAATGTATTACACTAACCTTGTATTGGGTGTCCAAAAAGGTTACATGTAGAAAAATATCGTCACTTAAAATGGTGCATTATTATATTAAAAACTTTCATAGGAAGTAATGGCATATCTTCCCTCTACATTTCTGATTATTTTCAGCTTCCTATCTACCTTTTAATGTTTTACGAGAATGTGAATACAAAATCCAGTGTGAAATTAAATAAAAAATAATTAAAAAAAATAAATAGAATATGCACAGTTTCTTGAAAACGAATATCAGTGACCAATGGTTATACATGGACTCCAGCAAAGAATGGAGCTAATGATATTCAAAAGTCGGCCCCGTATACCGAGAAGAAAACACACCAGATTCTTTTATCTGGGAGTGCAGCGTCATTGCCCATGCAGTTGAAAACATTTCAGGTGTTATCTTCTCCTCGATTTGGCTTGAGCTATTTTATTCATAACGTCAATCACAAAATACCCTTTATCATTCACGAATAAATAAATCTTTATATACTACTGTGTGTTCAATTAATTAGAAGAAAATTAAAATAACAACCTATATACAATGCATACAACACGGGATTGATTTAAAAATGTTGCTTTTGAAAAATTCTCAGCCTTGTACAGCACCAGTTTAACAGAATGTTGTTATAAAAACGCGGTAAATTTAATCAAATTGAGGTTAAGCAATAAGATACGGATTTTGGTTTTTCACAAAGTTTTTAAGTCAGAGCTTGCAAACAACTTTCTTTCACGTCATACATTTTGTCCATTTCTGTTTGCTTTTTGAATAAACGAGTAGGCGTAAGGTCAACGTTAAGTGATGAACATACAGTAGCATCTCAAGATTTATTATTCGTGAACAATGAAAGGTATTTTACGTCATGAATAAAATTAATTTTACACTGGATTTTGTCTTCACTCCCTTGAGCAGGTTATATACTTTGTTATCCAAATGGTTATTGGTTTACGGTCCAGCGTCTATGGTTTTTCAATTTTTGTATTGCTCTCTATTTTAACTAAAGGTATTTTATCAACACATAGAGGACAAAATATACATTGGAGGAACAAACGGTGATCCAAAAGTTATTGGCTCATTGATTCTCCGGTTTGCAGAGTGTCAAGCCCTCAGTTGTCATGGATAAAACTCTGAATTCTTTCGTAATACACTGCTCGTTGATTACAAGACTTTTTTTAAATTATTGATCATAATGTAAGAAACCATTTTATGAGATTTTTGTAGTTCGCTTAAATGTTCTGATTATATATGACTTTTAGAAACTGCTGGACAGTTAGCAAAGGCAACGCAACATAAATTCCACGAATCCTTAAAATCGTGAAGATATTTCTGCAGATAACTAGATTGTCATCAAATGCATAATTGGCAGTTCAATGCAATATCAAAACGACTGCAACAAACATGACAAACGGTATTTTCCTAAATATACCTGCAATTACGGCTTGCTGTCGTCGTCACGCACGCTCTGTGTTACGTAGTATAAATGTTATCTGCACTATATCTGTGATAATTCTTCTGTTTTTTAAAAATATTAATTTAAATATTTTCGCAATATATTTATTGTACTTAACTCTGCAAGTGTCCATTGGAAAAGTAATGCGAGGATGGCTTAAGATAATACTTTCATTTGTTTGGCTTTGGCTAGTTTTACCTTTCAGAATTTATGATCGTATAGTGAGAGGGAAATCCTACTTGTTAATAAACCCTGCCTATTAAAAGGTACTTTAACTGCTTGACAATAGACGATATCTTCTGTAATTGCAAATTGATTACTCTGTTGAATATAACTTACACACTTTCAAATCAGGCATGCTAATAGTGTCCGTCAAGTTTCATAAACCAAACGTATTTTTTCAAGTTGTACAAAATTGGTTTAGAGATTCGATGGGGTCTAGCATTCATTCGATAAGATCACGGCCCCATATGCGATATGATAAACCGTCCCGCCCCAAGCAACCACTAGTCTCCGATTCGACGATACCTCTCCCTTTTATATCACACACATTGCCGGTTTATGTCTACCGGATCACTTTCAGATCATTTTACTGAGCTCTTAATAAGATATGATATTAAAATTGGATACGGTCAGCAGTGAGAATAGGAATATCTATATGGGAAATGATTGACCTATTAGATGGCATGGCATTTGCCTCAATGCAGGCTATTGAACACAATCTGAATCGCGATGTTACTGTTTTGCATATATACAGGAATATCACATTAATGTATCACATGTATAGGTTCACGGGATTTGGGAGCATTTGAGTTTGTTTGAATTTTCCCTTAAAAATGAATTCCATGAAGTTACAGCCTGTCTTAAAAATGGTATAATATGACTCTTTTAACATGTTTAAAGGCCTATTGCTCGATTTTACACAGTATTCAATGGAGCTTTCATATCAGATCGGATTGAAATATCGGCCTGAAACTTTACAGATGGGGTTGGGGTCGGTTATTCAATCAAGAGGAAAGTCTGATATAATTAAATTGGGCCACGCCCCTCTGCTGAGCCATAATAAGCTAAAGGGTAAACGCTAAGACCTTGCCTTCCGACGTTTGTTGTTTCACCTGAGTTACTTTTAACGGCATATTCTTAACTGACTGCATTAATTAAGCCAAAATCAATTTTGTACCACTTTTGCCCAGATGTATATGTTTTTCTTAATCGGTTCTTGTGTAACTTATTTTGAGATTTGATTATTAAAAGACAATTTTCGATTATACCGTTTTGAGATATAGTCTGTCAGTCGTGCGGATATTAAATGGTGATCTTCATTATTCAGACTGCGCCTATTTCTATCATAAATCAAGACCTGTAAGATGACAGTAGACAAAATGGCTTTTAAGCTCATGTGGCATCAAAATATATAACTATAAAACCATGGTAGTAATACTGCTCTGATCTACCAATTCTGCATATCTTATTTAGCAAGTCTTATTTAGTAAGCTCAGCTATATTTATATTTGACAGCTAGTTGTTCCCATCTCTAGAATAGGCGTAAAGTTACACCATCTTACATTATCCAAATAGATCTCACATCAATGATATCATTGGAAACTACCTATACATTGCAATCTTTAATTTGCGCCATAGCTGGAAAATCCCCTATCTATTTATAGTTGCTTTCTAGAAATGGCTCTAAACTTGCGGAAATCACCACCTTTTAAATGTAGGATTGGGGAATTCCATTCATCTTTATTCATACTGCATTACATACATACATACATACATACACATACATACATACATACTACATACATACATACAGACATACATACATACTACATACATACATACTTACATACATACATACATACATACAGACATACATACATACAGACATACATACATACTACATACATACATACATACGTTAAATAAGATGCCAAACTTATTTTCAGTACTTGTTCTTCGATTTTCTAAATGCCTAATGTTCAAGTCTACCACTTCTCTAATTTCCATCTGGAAAGAAAATATGTAAATAAAAGTAGGTAGAACTGTCCATCTAGAAACTCAAACAACAAAAACAGAAAAAAGTTTACCACGTCAACTTTAATGATAATCGGAAAATTCAATGGTTTGTTTGGCTGGAAGGAAAGTATCTACTTTTTCTAGTATTCCGCTGATTGTTTATTTAAACGTAAAGGGCTAGGCACCTCGGTGACCTAGCCTAGCTCCTCCCGGCCATAGCTGCGTCATGTCAAGACGACTGTTGACAAGCACTACGATCAAATCGGCTAAGTACTGTCACAAATGTTCTCCCCCTCTAATCATTCTTTGTGATGTGGCAGTTTGAAATGTCGCGTTTAGGGGGTTATACGGATGAATCGTTTAAAGGGGTTTCTTCAATTGGTGACGTTAATTATTGGAGACATTCTCAACGTGGTCAAATCGTCTTCGGTAATCTTTCTATCATGTCACTCTGACGGATTTGCCTCAATGAATCCTAAATTAATGTCATTGGAAAGAAATTATGCAATTTAAACGGATTTGTTCATTTTTTAGTACTGATTGCATTTGACGTTATTGACCTATTTGAGTTTTCGTAAGATAGTTACAAAATTGAAAGGTTTGAGGGGGATTTTCTCGAAATTCTCATATTTTGACAAAAGACATTTTTAAACCTTGGAGACATACTTGCATATATGAATGTCTAACATGTCATTGAAATACTTCAGCCTAAGCTTCGGGTAACAATCTAAACTTCCGACGGTGTATGTCGTCAATTGCAAAATGAACATTGCTAATCTTTTTTTTTTCCTCTTACGCTTTTGTTATATTTCTGTCATCATTTTTTTCATGTTTTTGAAGAGGCTGATTTGCATAGTTTACAACATGAAATACAGATTTCAGTACTTAGACGAAGCACAGTGCGCTCCAAAAATACAGAGTTGTATGTTTTTCAGGGATGTAGAGCTGATACATGTAGATCGAGCATTTCAAACAACATACGAGTATTATTGGTTCCCTAACTATAATGTACTGGGATAGGAGCTAGATAAAAAATCATAACGACGATTTGAGTGTGTTATTGCCCCGCGAAGGAGCGCGGGGCTATAGATGTTTAATAAACGTGCCAGGCTGATTGTTTGGCTGTATTGAAGCATAAAGAGCCTTGGTTCATACACAACCAATTGTCCATGACCTTGAAAATGATGACAGTGCTAAATACTTAATTTTTTGATGAAACTATATATATTTATGCAAACACAAAGATATTTTTTTGTAGTAAAATGATACGTTGAATATATTGGGTATTTAAAGTTTTTTATACAAATTTTATATGGTATCTGTACATGTTCCAAATATCAGGCCAGTTGGGCGAACTGCCAACACTGCCTGGTTAATACTCAGGTACTATATCATTTGATATTCCGCATTATTGACAATTCTTGGCAGCTGACACATCAGTTATGATGGTCCGACTTATTTATGGGGTACTACAGTGATCATTAACTTGAACAAGAATAACTGAACTTGAATCAACACTCTTAACATCCACTAGTTATACCATAGGCGCCTATTCAGGTTTCAGTAAAGTCAAACCTACACAAGCAATTTTTTTTGCTTGGAAAGTTTAAATTTGGCTCTCAAGTTCTTGGCTATTTTTTGGATGTTTTAATTTCTCTGTTTCTGCCATTGCGCGGGGCATACATTGTTGCCCAGCACCAAAATGTTTTTGGTTTGGTTATTTCAGTATGTGTATCTGACCTTGGTAAATGGTATCTTACAAGTCACTTTTGTGCGTGATCAAACAGATTCATACGATAATTAGGAATAAATCATAATAAATTGCTTTTTTTGCGATATTGTGTACCTACTTTGATGTTTTGATTCCAACGAGATGGGTGCATATGTTATAACCCACCTCCTCTCCAACATGTCCAAAGCCAGATTCGCGCGAAGACACTAACAGCCTATAAACATTGTGTTTTCAGTCATAGAAATCTACAACGGGCTTCCAACTCTTCACTAGAGACTATCATGACCATTTCATCGCGTATGGTGAAACATACAATACGCAGGTTTAGATGTCATGCGCGAGACGTGTGCTGGTACTTGGAATGTTCATTCTTTTGTTCATGGCTCTATTGAACAAAAGAATTCCACATTTCGCTTACAGGTGTACGCATTGCGTATGACATCTAAACCTGCCTATTGTATGTTTCACCATACGCGATGAAATGGTCATGATATAGTTTCTGGTCAATAGTTAGATTCCAGTTGCAGATTTCTATGACTTAAATCACATTGATTTTTGAAATCGATGGCATGGCAATAAATAGATTTTGTGTTTTGACTGTGTATGGTTTATCTTTCATCTGCACATAGGCCTGTATACTGTTTGTCTCTTACTATAAGTCTTTTAAGAAAATAACATTAAGTTGAAATATCGACAATAACCAGCAAAGTTCACTCTAAGTCCCAGGAGCTCAACTTTTGGTACCACCCATCCAATAAGTCTGCGGCACGGAGCTGACAAGCGGGTAAGAGACGATTACAAGCCCATGCAAATAAAGAATTGTAGAGTGCTACGGCCTGCAATCCTCTAGCCAATATCGTGTTTCTCTTAATGCTTAGAATAAAGGAAATGTCATGATTTCTGAGTGTAAGAGTCTATAATTCATAGTGTGCCAAAGTGGTATAACTTACCTGACTCCGTGCTTAACCTATAGGTTCCCCCGACATCGAGGGTGCCGCTTTCTCTTGTTGTTTTCTGCACAACATAGGGGCTAGTGTCTGTGAAAAACGAGCGTGTTTACTAACATGGTTAAAAGCCGGATATGTCCCAAGTTTTGCATTGCCACAAATCAGGGTTGGTGCAAAGCTCGTTGGTCGATCGCTACGTGCAATTGACAAAGATTTGCCCATAATGCAAAGTGCACGCAATCGATGTTTGAAGCGGTGCAGTCGTAATTTTTCAAAGGCAGCGTTTTTATAGAGCGTTTAAACCGATCGTAATGGGGGCCCGGTGGCAAAAAGGCAGAGCAACATTCCGATTGTTAAGTCAGTTGAGGATTCGGTAACCATTTCTTATTCGCTTGGCCACGCAAGCAGGCAACCCGACACACATATCACAACTGTTTTCTGTAAACACCTTTAGAACTGGTTCAATTTCGTCTTTTTGTAAATGGTGAACTGAATGTATAGAATTGCAAATTTTCTAAATGGCCTCACAGAAAGGTAAATCAATGCACCCATTTACGGGTTAAGTTATCTGGTTATGACTTAGGTCTACAGTTCGATTTTACCCGCTGACATGTGTAAGTTGTACACAATTACACGTGTAGGCATGTCAAAAGGAGTTTTAAAGTCATGTGTTGGGTTCTTTAAAGAGAATGCAATTCGATTCAATTACAGGGTAATAGATTTTCTTTCTCTTTTTCTCTTCGATGTTTGTGAGTGGACTATCTCTTTCAACCGGGTTTGGTTTCTCCGCTGATGTGATTTGATTTAATCCAGGGGTAACTCCCACCTACAATCACCAGTCGTACATGCCGATGCACCGGGCCACCCATCGCAAAGTCATTACCGTTTCATTATGAGCCAACAATCTCATATAGTTAGAGGGGAATCTTTGTAGGAGGTTCTCATTTTGCACATCGAACTACTTAAAACTCACAAATGAACACCTTTGTTTATTTTAAATGTATAAAAGTGCACCATGTTTTGGACGACTAAGAGCAATAACAAGTTATTAAGAAGCTATCGAGCCTTCAGGGTAGCGATTCTTTTCTTGCCGTAGATCGAGATTGTTACGTGGCAAATGTAGACGATGAGGGCGCATTACCTTGGTAACGCACAGAAATTTAGATACTTGATTGAGTCGGGATTGAGTATTTCAGCATGTATTTAAGAAAGGTAATGATGACAATATTAGCTATTTGCAAACATGAATTTTCAAGTAAACAAATATTAAATTATATAGAAACGCCATCGTCATCATTATCGTTGTAGTCGTCCTCGTCACTTGAGCGTCATCGTCATCAGCACCATCACCATTAACACCATCATGAACATAATCAACACAGTATCTTCCTTCTCTTTCGTGTCGTCATCATACCAAGAGAAGATGTCAGTAGCTTCCCACAATGCACTGCTTCCAATGGAGATTTTTATACAGAGAGTCATGTGAATCGTTAGAGATGAAAGATTCACCGTTGTCATCATCTTCAGTATTGTCACGTTCATCACCCATGGTGCGTTGCATTATGGGATACTCAGGATGACCAGTGGTTGTATCGATTCCACAAGTGACGATTCGGCCAAAAGACAAACCACTATCTTATCAAGCTAACCTTAGGTTACGGAAATCTATCACACTCGCTGAAAATGGATACTGGGCAAGACCGAGGAAGACAGGGATCTCAATTTCACTCTATCACCAACTACCCTGGAAAAAACCGAAACTTTGCTGTATACTACATCTATCATGTCTAACAACTCGCTACTTTTTAGAACAACTTAATATTACATGCCATTTTTGCCACTTTTCAAAAATGGACCAAAAATCACCGAGCGAACCCCTGCCTTGTTTTTAGAGGGAAATTGCCCTAGATCTAACAAGAAAAATAAAGCTACCTCCCTTTTTGCGGTGATCGTCGGGTTGGTAGTCATTTTACGAAAAGGACGTTAGGGATAGTATGAGTGTGTATACATATAGGCGTAGACGTATGTATAATTTAAATTTTTCAACTGCTCTGACGTGCGCCATTAATAATCTTACAAAAAACACTATCCAACGACTGATTAACTGTTTTGATCATTTAGACATGACTTGAATTATAAAAGATCACGATTATGTAGACTTTAATAGATAAAAACCACTTGTTGGAGAAAAATATTAAGCATGACGCTCAAGAGTGAATCATTTGAAGAAAACAAAACTGTGGATTGCTGAACACCGCAAGTATTTTCAGTAACGTTTGTTAATTCTCGTCTTGATGATGATATCGAACGCCATGCGTCTATACTCCTTTCCACACGCAGCCGTTGGCTAATCCGGCTGTCTTGTTCTAAAGTCGATGATCTGTTGAGCGCAGAGAAGAAACGCATGTAGTTGCAAATCTCCCCGGAGCGCCAGTTATTGCCCCAACATATTTTGTAACTGAGAAGCGTGTGTTTGTACATCGGGTTTCCTCCCGAAGACCCTCAAAGGAGCGACGGTTAACCCCGGTCAAATGAAGAAAGCTTCCTCTTTATCCTCACCCAATTTTCACTGCATGAAATTCAAGGTGCGGAATGCTAACAGCAACATGTCATATATGGTCCATGTGGGAATCTTAGCTAGCTTTGGTAATGGCACTTAGCATCTAATAGAACACCAGGTAAAAGCCCAGAAATCTACAAATGCACATGATGAACATTTAGCTTAATATTTTGTTTCCACCTTAGTAGTACAAAAATGCTTTAGCGGTTTAACATTTTGACTACAACTGCAATCGAAGTGTTTAGCCTATTAAATAAAGGTTATACCTATCAGCTCCTATTATCATCATGATAGACATCTAATTTAAGCGTTAGCTTTATTTTAATTAATGTTTTCTAAACAGAGTCGCCATAGTCATGACCCATAATTTTAGAGAAAGTCGCCACTTTCCCATCTTTGTAAATGTATATTTTTGTGTTAGAGCATCTATATGTCAGAAGGATAGATACATCGCGTTTAGATAATATTCTAAACAATATTACTACATCATGACCAGTGAGTGGTAAGAAATTTATTTTGATAAGTTATAATCCTGAATGAGCGCCTCTTTGGTTAAATGGTAGAAAAGATAACGTGTAGGGCCTTAACCATCATCAGTCCTTATTTTTACTTGCACGGGAAAATCTAAGAGTCGAATTTAAGAGGGTGTCCGGCAAAAAACATTTAATTGTAGAATGTATACAGTTTCTGATTTTTGCCTATAGTAAATACAATTGTATTACAGATGGTTCCTCCATGACTGCTACATGGAGTTGGAGATGTTAATCCGCATCTCCTTTCAGATCAATATTTACAAACATGTTTATAGACGACAACAACTGAAAGCAATGGTATGTGGGACCATGTGCTTTTAAAAATATGCCAAAAAGCATGCCAGATGCACGACAGTGAATGGTGGCAGCGATATCACTGCCATCAGCTACACTGTTAAAAATTTTTGTTGTTTAACGGTAAAATACCGGAATCCTGGTGCTGGCATTCTACCGTTAAATAACAACAAGGCTAAAGATGCTGTTATGATTGAAGAGAAGTTTTGATGTTTTATCGAAGAAAACACATATTTTGTGTTAAAGTCATTAAAATGCTCAAGAATCTCTTAAATACAGTAAATTTACTTTCTACGTTGCACTGTATTTTAACGGTAGAATACTGGCAGCTGGGATTCCGGTATTCTACCGTTAAAAGCGTTATTTTTTTCTAACAGTGTAGCAGTCAATACAAATAAGGAACTTCTCCTGAGATTTTCACATAATGTGAAGCAATTTGTAGCTGTAGTGTTGGTTATTTTCAATATGTTTGACTTTTTCTATTCCCCTTTAGATAGAATCAAAAGTTAAACTAGTTCTGCGGATTAGACTCAATAAATCTCACCGTTAATAATATGGCTTAACAGTAATTAGGAAAAGTGTGATTAGCTAAAGATCAGTTATGATCGTGTTATGACAAGTTATTTTAATGGTTTACGTGATATGATAATTCGCGGTCCGAGAGTGAGATTCATAATATCTCGAAGCCATCGACCTATTGGTACCCTGCTTTTTTTATAATAACGAAATTCATAATTAAGTTTGTCTTGCGATTCTTTGAGAATTTTACTGCGGGGAATCCAGTCCCTAAGTGTATGAGGTACGAGACCTTTATAATGTGAAAAGTACCTTCACAATCAAAGGGAAAGCTTAAAGGTCCATTGCCCGATCGCTAATAGCTTCGTCCCCAGAAGCCCCAGATTTTACCGGAAGTGGTCAACATTTTAGTATCAGAAGAAAGCTACTATTTTTCTCAGTTACCCTGTGAAATCTTAGAGCCAAAGGATGTTTGGTTTGGAAGTTAGGAGCGAAAATGTGCCCCATTTTGGTCGACCAATATTTATTTTACACAGTACTGTATGGGGCTTACAAAATCACGTTTTAGCTCTCGCATCAAAACGGATTGAAATATCGGCGCGAAACTTTATAGATGTGGTTTTGGAGTGAAGGCCAATCTATCAAGATGAAAACTTCATATCCTTAAATCGGGCCACCTCCCTTTAATCAATATTTCTTTTGATTTCTGTTTGAAGAATGGTCGTCCAGATGGGCGGGCGGAACGGGGCACTAGTCAGTTCAACCCACACCCTATTAGTTTCTGGTACATAGTCTATCCTTCAGGAAAAAAAAAGCTGTGGAACAACAAAAAATCAAATCGTTAATTACACCCATGAAAAATTAAATCAAGTTACTCCTAACATGTAAAAATCATGAGAAAAAGAAACATGTTGCACATCATTCGTTACTATGGATCACTCAGAGGTTGAAATGAGTGAGTTTGTACACCCGCCATATTCCGATAATAGGAAGCCATGTGATAGTATTATATCCCACATGTTACAGTGATTTGAGGCAACATAACTTTTATTCATGGAATTTTATCATCGATATAATGTTGATGATTCCCTTTCAATCGAAAAAGTCAAAATTTAGATAATGAATATAGTTTTACTATCACACTTGTTATAATACCTACATTTTGTGTATAAAAAGTCATAATTTGATTTTCTCAATTTTATTTGAGAAAAGATTCTCATGGAACGTACTTGTTTATGACAAAAAAAAAAGAGAGAAGGGAGTCCCACGTGTATATTGAGATCAGAACAGGTGTTGGTTACTAGCTTAGATTGCCACAAGAGGGGAAATGGGATTCCCCAAGATGTAAATTAGAACAGGAGTAACTGTTATGCATTGAGGATCAAAAACAGCTTGCAAGAGTCGGGGATTCCCAAGGAAGTTATAATTGTGAGGTGTGCAATGTAGATGATGTTAATTTTTGTGAAATCTGATTGACAGGCTAGGTTATGTTTATGCATGAAATGTGTAATACCTATTTTTAGGTATTAGGAAATACTAGTTATTGAATCTTGGGTATTATATTAAGGGAAATGGCCAGAAGATTCGCCAGCAGCCAGAGTAGCTAGAAGTTATAGCTTGTTTTGATCTGCAATATTTGCAGACCTGTACTTGGTGACAGGATTTATTAATTTCAGTTTCCAAGTGAGCAAGGTGCTATAATATTTATGCCGTCGTGCTTTGAGCCAAAAAATGCGGGAATAAAAATAGGATTCGCAAATTGTGGACAAGATAGAAGTAGTGGGTGATTATCTTGGGACTGATTACTGTGGAAGTTAGGTCGTAGAGGGATCTTATTACCCCGTTCGTCTTGAACTGCTGGACCAACAGTTACCTTCCGGACTGAGAAGATTACAATGGAATATACCGAAGTTTTATAAGGTGACTTTGCATGCTGTCCTTTTGGAGTCTTCGCTGGTGTGAGACTATTGTGTTGAACTGCAACGCGTCTGTCAACTTGGGATATGGGGACTCTAATAAGTATATCTTTAATTATTGTGCGTAATCTTATTTATGGGTAAATTGTTTGGAAAACATACCAAATCGTCGAACCAGGGACATTAAAAATCATTAAAATATGGTCTCTGATATAAATTTAGACACTTGTACACAGGCTCATTATTGGTTGAAAGGTTATTTCACCTTGTCGTCCACGAGCGTCATAACAGCAACTCTAAGCCCGATTGTTTATACTCCACGTCGCGCCCGCCGATATCGCGGTGCGATGAAACCGGACCCTGATTTTTATTGCCTCGGCGACAGAATTTCTATCGCGCGATGGATTTTGAGGATCTCGCGAGGTTGAATTTTGTTCAACTATCGGCGATATCGCAGCCGGGAAAATTCTCTGATTGGCTGTATTTGGATCCAAGGTCGGGCGATTACCTCATAAAAAAGCTGAACCTGCTTTAAAATTCCCTAGAAGCTTACAAATAATAAACAAAAATTACTCACCAATGAATTATACATTAATTTAAATGGCCAATTATTAAAAGTGTGGATGTTAGTGCGACAATTTCCCGCGTAGTATGATCCCAATTTTTAAGGATATCGTAAAGAATGTTTGGCGGTTAGCACGAAAGATTTTTGTTTACCCCACGATTATTGCTGCAGCTCCGCATCCTACACGTGGCACTGCCAATGGCAAACTCGTGTACAAGTCATCATAAACTGGGCATTTAACAATATATTAATGATACAAGTCATGCAAAATCATTGAAGTGTGAGAACTAAATGGTAAAACATTACAAAATAGTCCAGAACATTTACTTTATTTGCCAGAATTCCAAATGCATATTGGCAAAATCAGTCCTATATTATTTGATCAACAGGCCAGGATAACAAATTTTAATATAACTTTGACATTGTATGTAAATAATACGTCGTCTTTCTAGTTGTAGATCTCATTCTAGAAATCAGAGCTACATCGTCAAAATACGGAACGAAATGTTGATTTAATATTCTCTAAATTGTTATCAATATTGTCAACTGGCAACATTAGTTGTCAATAAAAATAATACAGCAACGACTTCACGAGAGAGACATTTATCGCTCGGAGTATACATGACTTTATCGCGCGGTATGGCGATGTTTTTTGGTAAGTTTAATTCGCAGATCGCGCGATGCAAGCGATGGGAGTATACAGCGGGCTTTAGGCGTTTCAATATTGCAATCTATCAAACATGTGATGAAAAGTAGCCCGGGAAGGTTACATAGCAATTTTTGTACAGGAAAAATATTTTTTTCGCCCTCGTGGACTTCTGTAATGTGATTTCCATGAAAAGGTTAGTTATAAAACTGTGGTCCAGAGTTATTAAACTGTTACCTTAGAGTTTAGTAATTGTTCCCACAGTTTAGTAAACTGTGCACAATTTGTAATTGTGGCCACAGTTTACAAAACTGTTGCCATAGTTTAGTAATCTGTGGCTACAGTGAGCTAGCTGTTATCACAGTGAAAGCCATAATGGCCACATTTTGAATAGCGCCCCCAATTTCAAAATGGGAGATTTTGCAAAGTGGGTGTTTGTAAATTTTTAGTAAACTACCCCACTGCGAACGAACCCCCCCAATGCCTCAAAAATGCGTATTGTCATAAAAGAAACATTGTGTAATTAGTATCGGATCACGATTGTAATTTAACGGCGGAGCTGGAAACGTCATATTTGTATGGACCAGTGACATAATGGTGAAATCTGGCACTTCACGAAAATGGACCTCTTTATCAACTAACTGAACCGACGGAACAAATAATTGAAGCGCGTAGACACGTAATTGCCGCAATTTCCCGGCTATTCATATTGGAAGAACATTTCAGGCAGCCGGTTAATTATTATAGGAGATCTCCGTTAATTATTCTAATTACATTATTCCTTATTTGTGCGACACATAGAGAATTTTGAGCTCTACATTCACATGGATAGTGTACTAGCCAATTACCAATGCACTGTACAAAAAATCTAAAAGATTTGGAAAAATTTAAAGGCTCTTTTCAAACATTTGAGGTTATTGTTTAATCAACTGTGGGAACAGTTTCCTAAACCGTTGGCTTACAGTTTAGTAATCTGTGGCCACAGTAGTTTAATAAAAAATGTGGTACAGTTTACTGTGCCTATAGTGTGATAAAATGTTCCAAGTTACGTAAACGGGGCCACGTTTTCTAAAATGTTGGACAGATTATAAAACTTTTGGGAAACCGATTTACAAACTCGGATAAGATTACTAAAGGTGGAACAGAGGATTTACTAAGATGTTGGGAAAGGTACCAAAATTTGGCCCCCACCAGATTACTACACTGTGGCCAACAGTTAGTGAATGTTCCAAAGTTTGGAAAATTGCTCCCACGATGTAATAATCTGTTCCCAAGCTTAAGTAAACTCCTCCCCTGTTTAGTAAACTGTTCCCACATTGAATAAATTGTTCACACAATTACTAAACTATTAATACCAGAGTTACTAAAACATTATAAACTGTGGACACCATTTGAAGAAACTGTTGGAAAACAAAATATTAAACGTGGAAACAGTTTATAAACTGTGGGAAACGATTATAAACTGTGGAAACAGTAAACTGTGCCACGATTAAAAACTTTTCCACGTTACTGAACTGTGGCCCCAGATTTTTTAACTATGGTCACCGTTTTTCTAACTCTAGGAACAGATTGGCACAAACCGTTTATAATATGTTCTACTTTACAACGATGTTCCCACAGTTGGGAAACTGCGGGAACCGTTATTAATTTATGGCGAGAGTTTAGTAAACTATGTGAACAGTTTACGAAAACTGTGGGGGAATTATTCTAAACTGTGGGAACAGTACAGGATGAGTCAAAAAGATTTACACTCGGTTTATTTGAATTTTTCAAAGCAGTGAAAAATCTACCTAGTAGAGAAGATGTGAATTTGATTTTTTTAAAACTTTGCATGAGAAGTTATGCGAACTTAAAGAGAGGTACCCATTTTTCATTCTGTCCACGAATTCACTGTTGTGGAATAGGCCCAAAGAGACTTCGGAGAGTACACAAGTAAATCATAGCATTCTTGTTTGCTTGATACCTTTGTGTAAACATTCAATATCAGAAAAGAAAAATATCAAAAAATATTTCATTATTCTGAAATCAATAACAAATTATGGAATCTTAGTCCCAAAATTTTGAATATATTTCAAGTAAGGTTCGACATTGTTCACATATTTTTTCACGGAAAAAATTTGAATGCAAATAATAGGCAATCCTATGCAATACAGCAGGTTGGACCCACATTTTTCACCGAGCTTCATATCTGAGGGGGGGGGGCTACTTCGGGAAAATCAATATTTGAAATTTTAACACATTTCAAACGTCTATCTCAATACTTACTCTCCCTTCCCTCTCTTCTGATTGTCTTTCCCCACTTTTCTCCTTACCGGTTAGACTTAAGATGATTCCTGGTCAGAAAACATGGGAGGTGGGGAAACTGCGCCCTCCCATTGCCCATGTTAAGCTACTGTTCATAACTTTGTTAAGAAATATTTATCAACAAACATGTACGCTAATGGTTACTAAGAAAAAAACAAAGGTTTTAAGCATTAAGATGACAGTATAACTAAATGGACAAATTTGCGCTGGGGACGTGAGAATGTACAAACCGTGGTTCACTATGGCTTTTGGCGGCCCTTTCCAGTAATTTACCATATCCTACAATATGCGAAAAAGTAAACTTTCTATTTCAATCATGACGGTGATATAATGATCTATTGTTTCATCTATAAAAAACAATTCTAAACTTGTTAATTTTTAAAAAATATTTTTCTTGAAAATCGAGTGTAAATCTTTTTACCTCCCCTGATATAAACTGTGGGAACAGATTGCTAACTGGGGGAACGTCTACTCAACTTGCCCACAAGTAACTGTGGCCACATGTTCTAAACTGTTTGCCACAGATAACTAAGCTATGGGCACAGTCTCGTAAATTGTGGCCAAATATGTACTGTGTGGGAACAGTTTACTAAACTGTATGAAACAGTTTTTCTAAACTAGGGGGGGAGAACATTTAGTAACTTTTGCCAACATTTATAATCCTCCAATTTATTTTCTACAAAACGGCGTCCACATTTTCTAAACTTAGAACAGTTTAGTAAACGGTTCCACAAGGTGATAACCTGTCCCACAGTGTAAGTAAACGGTTCCCACATATTACGTAGTCTGTTCCCACATATTACGTAGTCTGTTCCCACAGTTTAGTAACTGTCCCATAGTTTAGTAAACTGTTCCCATGCAGTTTATACACTATTCCCGCACGTTGTAAAACTGTTCCCCTCCCGCAGTTAGTAAGGGACTGTTCCCGCAGTTTAGTAAACTCTCCCCACAGTTTAGTAAACTGTTCCCCACGTTTTAAGTTGAACTAGACGGCGAAGTTTAGAATAGCACTTCAGTACCTAGGATAACACATTGCAAATGGAAGACACCATGAAAGAAGAACAATGCTAGTAGGAGCATGTGGATGAACGTTGAAATATAAACATTAAAAAGGCCTGTATAACATAGAAAAACATCCATGTCACGTGTCAAGAGAATTCTTCAACCACTGCATTTTACAACTATGACTACGGCTCAGAACATGGTCTCTACATAATAAATAGAACGGAAGCTGATAACAACTTGTCGATCTATGGAAAAAAAATGTTCATCTGACATTACGAACATAGATGACAAAAGTTATACTACAGAACACCAGAGTTAAAGACATCATTTGAGAAGATCAGAGATCAAGTGGAGATTGGCTGGGCAATAGTTGCAAGACTAGACCATAGATGGGCATATCGCTTAACAAATGGCATTCAAGGAAGGGTGGTAAATACAGGGAAAGATGGCGAATGACTCCACACCCTGGGAATGGTCACTTGGAGTAGGATAACTAGGTAGAGACAGAAGAGAATAGAAGTGTTTATGAGGAAGGCTTTGTCCAGCGTAAAAATGGATAAACCATAGCCGGAAAGAAGGAAAGAAAGAAAGAAACATTATGAAGAACTGCGAAAAACGAGTATACTCTGATTAGATAATTTGAGCCCCAGACTAAGATACCTCAATGAATGTCAGTTTTGCGAATGCCTTCGAAAGAAACTCTTGCTACCTGTCCCAAGTTATTGCTTTTCAAACTCCCGTTGTGAATTACTAAAAAGACACTGCCTTACTGCAATAAACATATGTTGTTTACTCATATGAAAAGCAGAAGAACTGCCATGTCTTTATTTTATCATACAACCTGAAACGAAAAAAATGCAACGACTACAGGGTCACTCCAACAGAGGGGAATTCCAAGATGAAAATGGAGGTGAAACCTCGGTCTAATTTCGCTCTTTGCAAACGTTTATTTGGTACTCAGAGTGGTTTTTACTTTTTCCCATTATTAATTCATCGTTCATCAGAGATTCATGCCATTTTTTATTACTTTTCCGCAACTGCAAGAAAGAGAAAAACTTTACTCTTTTGGAATCGCATCTAAGTCAACCCCCAGAGTGGAACCCACGCTACATTTATAGAGTACAAAGGTGCAGCACTTTGTTTCTGGCCAATTTTGTGATCGCCTTCTTGTTCATGATCAATGCAAACGAACGTATATTAACAGGTTAGCATTGCACGTCGTCGTAGATACATACACTGTAGAAAGTGTTAAATCGTCAAGAGCTGAGTTTCAAAGTGTCTTAGGAGGCTGTCTGATAAAAACCACTGAAATTTCCTAGTCAGGAAGAGAAGTTCTTGAATCTCTTGATATTTTTTTTCTATGGGTATGTTTGGATGAAACATTTCACTTGGTGAATATTTTCCCTCTTACACATACCAGTGTTTCTAGATCATATTGCCTGGGTTTCAATTTCAGCATTTTTGAGGATATTTAAATACCTCTTTATTTCGTATTTTCAATATATCTTTTTATTAATTGCACGAGAACCTCATATTGCAGAATATGTTATATACTATGTTTGCAAAATGCATATTTAAAGAAATGGTGTTAGTCTGCTTCCAGTGTTGTCTTTATGTGTAAACATGTTAAAATACGATTTTGAAAACACAAAAAATGTCCTTGTAAATTGACGTTTTTCTTTCGCGCAGTAATTTCTCTGGTATGAGTAAGTCTAAGGAATCGTCCAAGAAAAAGAAAATATAACTTTTCACCGTTGGTTTTTTGCATTTTAGTTAGGAAAATTCCATTTTATTTTTACCCTAATCTTACCCATCCTTTTGAAACCCCTCCGCAAGGGGGTAGCTACCACCCCCCGGGATTCCTTATTAAGCAACGTACTTAGAGTTTTGGTACCAAGCGATAGCTCTTGTCTTCCTCCTTAATGAACCAAAAGAGAGTACCAACATTAACCTATATATGTCACAATCGGGTAATGAAATCTGACATAGATATACACAGTACAAATGGGCACAAAATATTCAATTTTAAATCAAAGAAGTAAGGAATACCAGATTTGCAGATTTAAATCACATGAGTATAAAAACACATTGGTCAGTGGATTATTCATGACAGATATATTATGTTAACATGATAGTTTTAACAGGACCTATACATACGAATATCACAACAACAGATTCGACAAGGGGGGGGGGAGCTCTTTTATGTGAGTGAATAATTAGCTGAAAATATTTACCGTATTAAGTGACAGGCAACTGGTCGATCCTGATTGGCGGATTTGGCTCAAAATCGGTCCTATGGCAAGGCCAAAACAGTTGCAAACCATTATTTGGACTGTGCAATGGTGGGCCCACGCTCACATTTTTTTGCCGGGTGTGTACCTTTTTTTGTAAGTATAGTTGATTTATGTTTAAGGAGTATGTAATTTCTATTCTAATTTTAGGTTCTTCTTGTGCTGAATAAACCGGCTTTCAAATATGTCCAAATAACAAGATGTCAGCTCACAACTAAAAGAAAAGAAAATAGTTTCCTAACCGATTTACGTTTAAGCAATTAATTAAAAAGAGAAAAATTCAAAAATTCTTTGGACCACTACAAAAACCGAAAACCAAGGTGTTTGTGACTATGGTCCCAAACACGATACCACGTATTTCTATTATGCCAAATAAAAAATTGCTCACTCGTGGTTTCTACCTTTTTTTAACTTGTTAGCCCCCCTTGTTTTTTTTCTCTGTTGCCATATAAAATTACAAGACTTGCACAAGAAAACTGTCATTTGTATTAGGTTTTATCGTGTAGTTTTGAATGTAATGTATGTAGACATGTTTTATTATTTTTAAAACACCTTTTCAAGAAAAAACCTATTTTGTGGATCCTTTGCATCATTAAATAGGTTTGCCGTGAAGTTAGGCCTAAATGTGTACCACACCGAATGAGTGGTCACTTGTCTCTCAAAGTGTTAAACAATAATACTTGAAACTATTGTTTTTTTGTACGAGGAAACAAAAATTGTGCGAAAGAAAAGGTCAGATGCTGCCAACTACAATCCGGTATAGAGTTTTTATAGTACGCCGGACTCATAATTCACCTACAACGGTAAAAGATAGGGCACTCGATTCAGTGTAGACGCTTTATTCCGTTGTACTATGGAGCCCCGGACTAAATGGCTCCCGGGAGGATTATATCTAATTTTACACCGGTCAAATTAGTTCCCACCTGTTGATACATTTTACCTGCATGAAGGCGTATGGCATAATTTGAGATTGCACTGAAGTCGGCAATGGATATAAAGCTTGAAGCCACCCCTAACATTAACCCCCACCCACCCAATCAATGTTGGGCCGTCTGTAAAGAGCATTTCAGTTGAATGTTTCAACATTGACCGGGGGAGGAGAGGGAGGGTTAGTTTATATTGATTGGCAAAAACGATTTGTCCTACGGTTACATTGTATAGTAGAGTTAAAATCATGAATAAAAAAATACAGCGTTACGGAAACGGACCGCTTCTTCTGCCATCCGGTTTTTGAATGGGGGACAAAGGTCAAATGAGTTGGTCACAAGGTCACACAAGGTCACCAACACATAGGACAGACTAACCCAAGGATCATTGAATTCAAGTGTCATGAAATTGAGTGACATAATACACCCAAGCAATTAGAAATTCTGACCACACTTTGGGACCATGACTCTCGATGACCGTGACCCCACTCGTGAGAGGGTAACTTGCGGGCCACTACCCAAGGACCATTCATTGCAAGTGTCATGAAATACATGTGTGCATGTGGAAACTCAGTGGGGTAATTATGTTTAGGCTTAACATTTTTACCACAGACAGACGCATACCCACACTACCAAAGCCAATCATGTGTGCCCGCTTGAGACGACCACAAAATAAAAATTTAAAGTCAAAATGCTAAAGTACCCCTAGTTACTGCTACCCGTTAAAGAAAAAAAAAAG
Source organism: Ophioderma brevispina (assembly GCA_023653785.1). Classification (NCBI taxonomy): domain Eukaryota; kingdom Metazoa; phylum Echinodermata; class Ophiuroidea; order Amphilepidida; family Ophiodermatidae; genus Ophioderma; species Ophioderma brevispina. Next base: position 6,818 of record JAMKCH010059777.1, on the reverse strand, counting down.
GGCCTGGGTTTTTGTGTCACAATTCAAATGTAATTTTGAATTAAAGTATGTCGGCAGTGGCCTCTTACGCAGAGAATATGTTTGTAATATTTAATTTTTGTTTTTTGGGGGAAGAAGCAATTTGAACTGACCCCGTAAATTTACTGAAAATATTTTTTTTTTGTTACTTTCTAGTGGCGTATGGATGGGGTGTGGGGGTGGTGTGGGGGTGTGCGGTGTGGATAGGGATGTGGCGATGTGTTGTGGTGATGTGTGCTTGTTGCTAAAATAGGTGGTAGGAATGGCCATCAAGTTTATTATTGTATCTGACCAGTATATAAGCACTAACTGAGCTTAAAAGAGACATGTTTAAGGGTTTTGCAGTTAAAGGTGTTTAAAATTAAATACGTGGATAACTTTAAAAATTGGTATTTACAAAGGGGGCTCAAAAAACCCAATGGGGATTTTTTATATTTTGCCCAAAGTAATACCAAAGTTATGTATGACATATATTTTTTTCTCCGCGTTGACTGTCTGTGAAAAATACGACGGCTCCAATTTTAATACCTTTTTACGCAAAATGACAAAAATCGGGTTCATTATTTAAGCTTCCTCCAATACGAATTATGAAGAGTAAAACAATATGTGCTACACATGCTCTCATGAGGTTATTGAAAACTTGCATTAAATTCAATGGGCAGGACGAACAGAATATCAGTGTTAAAGTTTTTTGCAAGCAATATGCCATGTTATTGGCTATAGGTGATTTTTGAAGATAGGGCAAAAATGGTATTTTCTCTCTAGAGAAACAACTGTTCAAGGTTTAGACTGAAATTCTGAGTCATGAAGAATAACCATCAATATAGTTCATATGACAAATAGGGAAGGGATTTGTCCAACCTTCATCTTCCGACATCAGGTGGTTTTCTCGACAACACTCTAGATGTGTTAATCATTTCATAGAAAATGAGGTGTATAATTCTTGAACATATTTGTAATATAATTAAAAAAATCAAAAAACTAAAAAATTGACTTTTTGAGATAAAGTTATTCTTGGGCAATTGGGGGGCGCTGCTTTCATTCACAGTCTATAGCCAGAAATGTTTCCCTTTGAGATAGCACACCCAACTCGGATCGGGTGCGGTTTACCATTCTGAAGGTATTTCTTCGGCACAACTGCGTATCTGTAGTTGCGTGTCGTTAGAGATACGTAGCTAGCTCTACCATAAAAACTTGCTATGAGTGCCAGTGTTTTCCTATACAAATTAATGGAGACAACAAAGAGTAAGAATCAAACTAAAGAGGGTAAGAGCAAACTAAAAAGGGTTTGACATAAACAACAATATCAAGAATGTTATTTCTTTAAGTGACATTTTTGTGTTCAGCCATTGAAATATAGCTTGTGTATTTGGCAATAACCTGCTTTCCCTAAATTTGCATGAACAACACTACGTAACTTGACAATTGTGTTGTAATTCTAAAATGGTTTAATGCTTAACCCTCACAATTGAAGGATATACAGAAAATGATTGATAAATATATTAAATGTATTCATTCCAGCTAATTTTTTTATGTATAAGAAATGCCAACGGATGCAACTTAAAGGTAAATATCTCAACGCCGATTTTTGAGATACGTAGTTTTTGCCATAAATGGGCCGAAGTATGTTCGTATGGACTGGTGATTGGTGGCGGAACCGAGTCGGTGGACGCACACATAATAACAGTGTCTATGGCTGGGTGGGATTTACGTTTTAAGTTTGTCACATAGAGCACTAATTCACATTAAATGACTATAACAGCTTACTTAAAGTATGCCTTAAAGCTTAAATCTTGGTTAACATTCAGTGGTATAGATTTTGTCATAAGAAATCAGATCTTGAACTGACGAAGTGTGGTATTAATTACATGAAGTATAAATAAGCAGCGTTCTCAGAATTGATCCCTAGTCTCCACTTTAGTACGCTCTGTATTGTTACTATTACACCATTTCACCCCCATAATTCTAATTTTGCAGTTCTTATCTTCTTAGCGTGTCCAACACTGGTTCTGAAATATGATCCAGCCAGATGGGTACAACGTCCTGCTGCTTCACGTGAATTCCGCAAGGTCTTGTTTTGCATCGCTTGCTCTGCAGTGGGCAGCCCAAGAGATGTTCCATTGTCTGTGGTGGCTGTTCCACAACCACAGTTAGTGTCCTGATCTGCGTCCAGTAGCCCCACTTCTGAAAAAGGAACCTTATATCGTTCAGTTCTGGTTCTCATCTGTTGAGCTCTCCATCAGCCCATGAGGAGTCACCACGGTTCAATACCATAGATGTTACTTGGTTGATGGCATTCTTTCGTTCCACAAGGCGCTGTTTAAGCCTCTTTAAGCACTGTTTCAATAGGTTGAACTTTGTTTTAAGAAACGCTCTCGTGGATTTAAGCGGTTGGCAGCAGGTCTCCGTCCAGACATGGGTTGCTTCATATTAGATACTTGGCAGCTACGCTCTTGTCATGCTCGTTACGCTACGACGGATGTCTGGTTGGAGGCACTTCCTGCTAGGATATAAGTTTTTTCCGTTGGTGTTGGACGGGAGGCATCCTGTGATAAGCCGGCAGGAAGGCATTTAACGCTAATCAAGCTTCTTTGCATTGGTTAATCTTTCCCATACATGGCAAGCATACTCGGCACATAGTAGCATAGGGTAAGTGCCGTCGATCGTAGGGTAAGTGGGCGAGCACCCCATGCCCCATCTTGTGCCAGTTATTTTGTTCAAGAATGTTATTGCGTGAACATACTTTACTATTCGTCTTCTCGATGTGGTTCTTATAAGAGAGAGCGGTCCAAGGACCTCCTAGGTAGACAGGTTATCACAGTGCTCCAGGTGTGTTCCAGACCAGGTAACTTTTAAGCTGACGTTTGGCTTCAAGGTTGCGTAGATGGAACGCCCACTGTGTCTTATATGGATTTGCACTTAAGTGGTTTTCCTCTTAATAAGGAGTGAGATCATCCAAAGCTTTGGATGAACTGAGTCTCCCTTCAACAACTGTGAGTCGGCATCTTGTGCGCTAGGTCCAAGATCGCTGCATAAATGAAAACGGCAGGTTCCTGGCACTCTAGGTTGGTCGTTGGTAATAGATCCTTGAAGCAGGAGAGGTGCAAGCACCCTCCCTTGTGGTAGACCATTCTTGAGCCTACGCCAAAAATCCCCCCCCCGGCTCTTCTTCAGCTCCCAAAAGCTGAACAAGAACTTCCTGTTTACCACAATCCCTCTGATAAGCTCAGTCAAGCGATGTCCTTGGTAATATCCAGAATCTTAAGGAGTAGGCATCTGTGATAACAGTGTCCCGTACGCTGCTGATATGTCGACGAACACAGCTCCGTTACCATACCCTTCTCGAAACCACATGTGTTGAGTTAGGTTGTCCTTGGCTTTGTATTGATTTGGCACTTGCCGGAACCTGCTTGTTCTGCTATGAGGGGTCGTCTATCACAGGGTTGCGTATACGATTTGGAGCAGGAGACGTTTAAGAGCTTGTAGTATGGCTGAGGATTGATATTGGTCTGGAGCTCTGGGGATTGGATGGATCTTTCCAATGCTTTAGGAGTGTCATAACACGTGCTTTCCTAGACCAGATCTTTGGGAACCTGTGGGAAATAAGGCCAGCATTGTAGAGCTCAAGACGCCATTCCTTTGCTACTGGGCCGATATTTTTTCAGTTGCTGAGTTGAGATTTTGTCAAGGCCTCCTGCTTTTCCTGGTTGAAGTTTAGCAATACCGGATTCCAATTCGGCCAGGTTTGAAGGGGCGAGTGAAACAGGGTCGCCCTAAACCTCTTATGGTCTAGTTGATCTTCTTGGGCTTCATGCTGCACCAAAGTTGCAATTTAAAAGCATTGGTGGGCAATTTGGTTGGGTTGCCATTTGGCTGCTGTGGAGGTTCTGTTGATTCCCCTCGGAACTTTCGGATGGTAGACCATGCTTTCTTGATGTTATGGGTCATACGTGATTCAATTAACGTATGCAAGGTTTTAGCAGTTGTTTCAGCCGAAACAAAGGATTCAGCTTCAAAACATGGTTGATATAATTCTTGTGCAGTAAGGACAAGCTGGGTGACCAACAGTATCAAATTGCACATTTGACAAATCCAAAAATACCCCATTGTGGTTTCATTATGCTCTGTAGCTTGCCTAACTTTATCTACTAATTCAGTTATTGCCATAGAAGTGGAATGGTTTGTAGAAATCTAAATTTGTTTCTCTCCAGATTTTAGTGTATATATTACAAAACAAAAACCAAGAAGATCACAAGGCAACAATCATAAAAATCGCTTACCAAGTACAAAAAAAGCAGAAAGCAGTTTACAAACAGGAAAATTACCAAAACACACGTAGTACACACATTACATAATCAACAACTCTTTTTTAGAAATGGATATGCAGTATAGTACGCACAAATATAAGTACAGAGGAAATAAAAATCAACCTCCATTTTCTGAAAATGACTTGAAAGTTCCCCTTTCAAAAATGTTCTTGTTGAGGATTGTATGATTATCAATATGTAGCATACAACATGGTCTTTCCAAAATTTTCGGAAAAAAGGGAAAGTAGGAAATACGTAGTCGGTGGTAACATACATTTCTGTATCTTTATTTTGTAAATTGGTTTACTTTAGAAGAAATACAATAATACGCCAAAGTACATGACTACAAGCTTAATTCACCAAATGACCAATTTTCAAACATAGGTGACCAGAATTTTGTTGTTTTGAATCATCGTAAAGTGACATCACGAGATGCTCTATAGATTGGAAAAGATGAGCGCCGGAGTAAATTGCCTGAAATTTGCTTTCCCAAATTCCATTTAATTTGAAAAATCATATTCAAGTGTGCTGCACCAATCATGAAACTCCATCACTTTCTTTAATATAACTGCTTGCTTTTTTCAGATGTTTTAAAGAAGCCGTTTAGATACCAGGAAGTTGTGCACCCACGAATTTAGCCAACACGGGCCAGCTAGTTGGTGGTGTATATAAAACTCTACAACATGAAAAAAATACAAGTTTTAGACAAATTCTGAGGGCGAACTTCAAAATGTGCTATGTGGTAATTCTCGTAAGAGGTGTTCAGTAGAATATCACAAAAATACAAGGTTTTATTGTCTTATTTTCTTATTAGTAACTCAAATGTAAACATATTTTTAGCAAATCTATGAAAAAAAAATTAAAGAACGCTGATTTAACTGATTTTGGTAGGGAAAGGTGTCAACATTTTACCAACACAAATAAAAAAAAAGCAAGGGGGGAGGGGGAAATTGTTTTTAGGGAGTCAAAGTATACCAAGTTAATAGTTTAATCATAAGGATTCCAAAAAGGTATAGTTTGTACGATCTGAGGCCGAAAGTTTTGGAGGTATAGGTTAACAAACAGCACAATCAATAAAAAGGGTAATTTTCAGTTGTACAGGGGTCAAAGTTTAAAATTACCTCCAATTTGGAATAAACAATGGTGTAAATTATTGATGGCGCTCATAGGATTAAAAAATAAGGAATAAGTTTTGACTGTCTAAATGCGTAGTTCCCAATGTAGGGCACCAAAGGGGAGTATCAATCCAGGCCATTCAATGGGGCTTGACCTTGTTTTCCTTCCTACTTCGGTAAGTAAGCATTAAAGACATTCAAAACTATTCATTATTTTATCCTATGAGCTCCATCTATAATTTGCCACCGTTTTTACCAAATCGGAGTAGTATTTAAAATTGACCCCTTTACAACTGAAAATTCCCTTTTTATTGATTTTGCCGTATAACTCCACAAACTTTCGACCGCAGATAGTACAAACTATACCTTTTTGGAATCCTTATGATTAAACTATAACTTGGTTATACTGTTTCAAATGATTGGATTCAATTCAAAATTTTGACCCCTGTTATTGACCATTGACTCTTGAAAAAACCCAATTTCCCCCCACCACGACAATAACTCACTTTCTTGGTAAAATTTGACACCAATACCTACAAAATCAGCTTCTTAATTTTTTTCACAGAGAAACTTACTTAGATATAATAATTGCGGTCTTATCGGAGTGTGTGTCAAATAGCCAAAAAAATGGACAGTTTTAATGGAAATATATTGAAACTACTTGATTAATTCATAGATATTTTTTGTGTGTGAACATACTAATATTACACGTCACCCGGACCTTTATTTATTCTTGTGCTATCTGTAACACGTGAAAACGACGGAATTTAGATTTTTTTACTTCGTTAATGCTATCTGTGTTTTATTTTGTCAAATCATGGCTTAAGTTTTCAAGTATAATGATAATGACAACAATGACATCAGTAATATTACCATTTTATTCTCCACTTTAATGATCACCATAAGAGAGAGAGGGATTTTGGGAGGGAGAGAGAGGGGAGGGAGAGAGAGAGGGAGAGAGAGAGAGAGAGGATATCCAAAGGTGATGTGTCAAATCGGTTGATTCGTTTGAGCATTAGCTTTTGAGTTTCTCCTCAATTCTCACCCCCCCTTTAAAGTTACAATCAGTCATTTGATTTTTCAAAATTTTTGTATATATAAACTTTATTAGTTTATTTAATTGTTAATTTATTATTTAGTACTGTGCCTGAACAAAGTCGTATATAAATTTTCATGACTCTGACGAAGGCATTTTTTGTGTTTCATTCAGTAGTAAGTTTTAGATTTAAATTATTAGTACAAAGACAAATGATTCTTCAAATGATATTATATTTTAATAATATAGAATCTTAATCTCATATAATTATAGTAACATTTTCTAAACAAGTGGGGTAATTTTTCCGAATTTATGTACAATTTTACTTACCGTAGGTAAAAA